>JALGBA010004085.1:0-285000 GCA_023970755.1 Azemiops feae
AGAGACAGAGACAGAGACAGAGACAGAGACAGACAGACAGACACACACACATACACACACACACACAAAAAGATGGAATGCATGATATTGGAGGCAAATCTTTGAGGCACAGCTCTGTTTTTTCTCCCTCGTTTATGCGACCACTAAATATGTATGCCAGAATATTTTCCTGTTATGTTGGAAAGACTGCCATCACCCTGCTTTCCAGCTTGTGATTCACAGACAACAGTTACAAATCCCTCGAAGGATTGTGATGGTGAGTATGTAATCAAAATCAAATGGTGTTTGTGATGGTATGATCAAAGTGCCATCTACTTTTTATGTGAATTGCAAAAAACAGGAGGACCATTGATCACACCATCACTGCTTCCATCTTGACTTTTTTTTTTTTACCATGCCCCACAAACACTTCTGACAGAGTGAAATAAATTTAGGTCACATTTACAGTAGAGGAAGCCAGAAATGGCTTGTACGTAACTAGGTTTGTGGTATGGCAGTGCACAGCATTTCTGAAAGATATGACTGAGTCACTGAAGACCAATGAAATGAATAAGGCATATTATCATATAAAAGATGACATACAAGTACCCTGCAATGGGCATTTAAAATGAATCTCAGGAGTCCCAGTCTAGTAGGAGTTCCTACTAGAAAAGGATTTTCTGCAGAAATCTAGCACTCTGTTTAGCTGAAAGAGCAGATGGGCTCCCAAAAATAAGTTGAAGGGAATGCATAGTACACAACTCTTTTAAATCCATGTTTTAAGATTATCCAATCACTCCTCTACATTGATTCAGTCAATAACACATACGATTTGCATGGTGCTCTAGTATGCAAAGATGTGTAATGATAGCCCTCATCCTCCAGGGAGGCAATGTCATTATCTATATGTGAATGGTAGCTTACAATGAAATAATATCCTTTTAAAATTATGTAACAAAATTACGATACAGATAACCTTTGCAAAAATATCTTATTTATTTTTTTGGCACAACAAAATCAAGGAGGTTGTGGTAGGAGCACACTCTTGATATAGATGATTGTAAAAGTTTTTAAAAGAAGGAGGAGCCCATATGTGAATATGAAAGCAGAAGTTTTATGTGACAAGTATATATTATTTTACGTGCCATGCTGTGACCTACACTTCCAAAAAAATAAAAGTAGAGAAATTATGTATCAGCACCATTACTGATACAGGATGGTAAGGAGAACATAATGAATGAAGGGACTGCAAAGTGTTATGGCAGTTTTTATGGTTGCTGGATTCCACAGTTCTGGCTTCAAACCCAGAAGTCACTTGCTACTTCCTAGTAAATGTTAAGTTATAGTAGGAGGGCCTCTTCTAATATACAGATCAGTTTTTTCAATCTCAGCAACTTTCAGATGTGTGAACTTCAACTCCCAGATTCTCCAGCCAACTGGCTAGGGAATTCTGGGAGTTTAAGTCCACTTATCTTAAAGTTGCAGAGATTTAGATTTAGATCCTTTTCTGGCTAAGGCTACGGAAAAGCTTTCCACAGGACTTGGCTGTGAATCATGATTCATCAAAGCTGTATAAGATGTACAGAATATTACTTGAGGGCACATATCCCTATTCCTATTTGGAAGTTTTATTCTATATAGAAGACATGAAAATAGTTTCCATTGAATCATATACTTCATCTTTTATTTTATAACTTCTCAATAAATCTGGACCAGTTTGTCATCACACACTGAGAAGATCATGTGAAATTCACAGCTTTTCTTGGTTGCAAAGAGAGAAATTCAAACATAACCAATTGCATTTTGATTTGATCAGGATTGGACTCTGAGTTGATGTAAATCTACCTAGTTGAAGGCTGATTCATTCCAGCTGAATATCTGGCTGTGATTTTAGGTTAATTTGGACCCATAAATCAAAATGAATCTTGGCAGGTGTGAAACTTGAAAAGGAAGTCAATGCTTGAGTAAATGTTTGTGACATGAAAATTGTTCTATTATTTCATGATTTGAAAATATGTACAAAATGAAATATAAGTTTCTCATTATTTCCAGTAGGTTGCTACACATATTTTTTCAGCCATAGGAAGTTCAGAGATCTAAAAGGGACACATGTCTCAGTTGGAATAGAGAAATCTGACTTTGGTAAATTTCTCTCTCTCTCCCAACACCCTCCCCAGCCCCCTTCAACTTAAAATGCATTTGATTTCCATCAGTCTGTTCCTACTTCTGTGTCTGCACAAAATTCCATATGCATTTTGTCTACATTTCTTTTAAAGTACACACTTTTATATGCATATTTATCCATGTGCATATTGTTTTTTTGCCAGAAGCATATTTTATATTTTCACTTTCCTCTGTTACAAATATTTCTGTATTAATACTTTTTATTTGTTTGCACTGCAAAACATAAAAAATACAACTACATTAAGATGCAGATCAAATGAATTTTGTCTCTGCAGTTGCATCTATCCAACCATACTTGGAAATTCCACTCTCTCTCTGTAATACATATTTAAAGCCAGAGAATTTGATTAAATAATTCATTTACATGAAGTTACATTTAATTGGAAAAAAAAATAACTCTGGGAAATAACAGGGTAAAGAATCCCATACAATTATAGCATGTGTTTATAGTTTTGTTGTTTTATGATAACAATTCTGCAGAGAATAATTGAGTTTAATTTGAAACATTTTTACAAATGCTTTTTAGCATGTTTCATTCTACGTATGCCATGTGACTGCATTGTATGCAAAGGATAAAACAAGAAAGATCCAGTGAATACAAGTCTCATCAGGTTGTTTCCACCTGACTTATAAAATGATTTAAGGATAGTGCCAAACTGCCCTTATCTTGGAAAATTGAAATATCAATGTAGCATCTTGCATAGAGAATGTTTCTAGACAAAGCAAAAGAAAATATTTCTAGGCACTGTCTCTTTTTTGTTTGTTATTAACTGCACTTGATTTTAAAAATCCAGTTATATTTATCAATACTCTTAGTATTATGTCAAAGTTAGGAAGCAGGAAGGATGTCCCCCAAAACAGTGACTTACTCCAGGCTGGGAGAAGAAGAAACCTCATGGACCAGGTTTGTAGCAAGGTGGTAGTAATTTTTCCTTTTTCAGAAATAGGGCAAATAACACAAATTGGAGCTTAATGAAAGCTTGCAAGAACATGTTATGTCCATATGTGTGCATAAAAGTTCCAACTGCATGTATCATAAATATAACCATATTTAGAGGACTCCCAGTTTTGCGCACGGCCGAGGGATTGCGGAGCTCTGCACCCAATGGCTGGTTTCACCCTGCCAGGGGATCCTAAATGGGACTAAGTCACCCCAGAGAGGTGACAAAGAAGGAGGGGCCTACCGTGGATCATGGAAAGATGCCAGTTGATCCGTTTGATCCAGGGGAAGCTCTCCAACCCGACAGGAGAAAGGCTAGCTGCACACCAGTGACTAGCCCAAGCTACCAGCAGCCGAAGTCCAAAAGCACTAACTAGAACAACCATGAACAGCACCCTTGGAACTGGCAGAGAATATCGATCTTCTCTCTTCTATTTTATAACTGATTTCCTGGAAAAGATCCCCAAGAAGCAAAAAATCCTCCAAAAGTGAGAAGGGAAGGAAGTGGCGACTTAATTTTTATGGGGGACAGAAAAATATTGAAATGAACTTAATAATACTACAGTCTGGATAAATCTGAAAATTATGAAAACCGTTAAGACTTTATATCTGAAAGAATATTGATGAAAGTAAAAGAAAATAACTTTTTGCTTTAAAAGTTGGAAAATGAATGGCTACTGACATCTAGTGGAGAATTAGAGCATAGAACAATAGCTGCATTGACACAGAAATTGGCAAGATGCCCAGAAATAAAGAACAACTATTCCTTTGAACTTCAGTGGCTTATCGCCAAATAGAGAATAGCTGGGAACAGAGGAAAGAAAACACACTGGGCTATCTACAACAGAGTGAGAACTATATTTGTCTTAAAAAAACTGCTGACCTTCTGGGATTATAAATACTATCTGAGCCGTGATTTTTAAGCTCAAGAATTGTTTGCAGAGAAAGAAAAACCTTGACTTTTGGCTAATCTTCTAGGGAGGAATTTACTGGAAAGCTTCTAGATGGTTAAACATTCTGGACTCTAAATCTGACTGGCTGATAATTGTAAGACCCCTCAATAGAAGAACTATTATAAAATACTGCTTTTAACGGTGCTTTGATAATTGGAAACACATTGGATTATAAAAACTAGAACTTCTGGTCTGATGATATGATGAGACGGGTGGAAGAAACTGGGGCTCCGGCTTCTTAGCTTGATTTCCTTTGGTCCGGCGACCCCAAGGGGTCGGAAAGTTGCCCTGGAGGGGCAATGAAGAAGAAGGGAAGGTTTGGGAGTCTGGACCAGATGGTGGTCGATCCAAACGAACTGAGGAACTCTTCAAATGGATGGAAGAAAGGCTGCCTGTAAGCACAGGCAGTCCAAGTCATTGTCAGCCGGGAAAAAAAAGTGAGGAGGTGTGGCATACCGCCAAACAGCTGATTGTCAACAATGTGCTGAAACTGAGTGAGATTGTTTTATTCCTCTTCCTTACGGACTTGTAAATAGAGATCCCCTGATAAGAAAAAAATTCCGAAGCAAAGACCCCGAAAAGACCAGGGAAGAAGGGAATTAAAAGCAGCGAGAAATTACAAAGAGGGGAAGGAAATTAAGGAATATAAAAGAATACTTAATAATGGAATTCAGACTGACTTAAAGAAAAGCTACTTAACCCCTAGGGTGTGGAAAATCTTTTTATACTCAATTTTTATGAGAAATAATTTAAAAAGAACTTTAAAAGAAAACTTTTCAAAAAACCTTCTAAACCCGGATATAGACAATATAGTGAATAAGGACATCTACTGGTGAAAGGAGATACTACAGTAATACCAAATACTAAAAGAACTTGAAAAGGGCTTGACCTTGAAATAACACCTGGTGTAAACAAAGAGCTTTATATGACTTTACACTAGAAAAGACTCTCCACAATCATATCTTTCAACCCTGGATATAACCAAAACAGGAATTATTTGGAGACAGAGGGCTTTTTACATCTTTGAACTGACTGGAGCATCTGAATTTAGCCTAAAGTAGTTGGCTCGTTTTATGGTTGGATTTTAGCCTAAGATAGTTGGCTTTTTTTCTTTTCCTTTTTCCCCCTTTTTTATTTTGTTTTTTCTCCTTGTGGATTTATAAATTTACTTAATTGAAAATTAAGTGCACCAAATCTCACCAGACTTATGAAAAAAACTTCCTCTGTACCCTCAGTTGGAACATCTAGCCCAACAAGCCAGGGATCTATTGAAACAATGTTGCAGCGAGAAAAAATAAATACTGCTCAAAATGAGATACAAACTGCATTAAAATTAATTCTAGAATCAATACAGAAAAATCATGAAGAGACAAAAAGTAACTTTGATAAATTAAAGGAACAAATGCTGGATATAAAGACACAATTTGAGGCTCATCAGCAAATGATTGTTAAAAATGAACAAAGAATTCAGAAAATGGAAAATAAATCAGATGACATTGACAAAAAAATGGAAGCACTAATGCAAGAAAATGAAAAATTAGAAAAAGCAAATCAAAGCTTAGAAGAAACAGTTGCAACTTTGGAAATGGAGAAAGCTGTACACTATTTAAGATTTCAAAATATCCCTGAAGATAGAGAAGAAGATATAGCAGAAGTGATTATTAATTTACTGGCAGAAGCTTTAAAAACAGACCGAGTAGAGATACAAATGGAGATAGATGATATATTTTGAATGAATTCAAGCTATGCAAGGAAATATAAACTACCCAGAGAAGTCCATGTAAGATTTATAAAGAAAACAATAAGAGATGAGATACTGAGAAGAGTCAGAGATGAACCATTACAATATAAGAATAAAGAAATTGTGGTGTTAAGGCAGATCCCTAAGAGAATAAGAGACACCTGAAGACAATATCACTTTCTAACTACAAAGCTAATTGCAAAAGGTATAAACTTCAGATGGCTGATGCCAGAAGGGATCCTAATCAACTGGAACAATACACGATATCGACTGGACTCAGTTTGGAAGGCACAAGACTTTGATAAAAGAAACCAAGCATTCCTAAATGAAAGAGTACATCAACAAGAGGAGAGAAAAGGCCAGAAACAGAAAGAAGTGGATTATAAAAACCATATATAAAGATAAGAACTATACAAGATTTGGTTGTTTGGACTTTAAGATTGGCTGATCTGACAAGGCTAATTACAGAGACTATGGTACTGATGAAAGACTATCTGGAGGATGGAGACAAAATGGATGTTACATACCTATCAAAAAGTGGCAGGAAATCACACCTAATATCTCCTTCTGAAGGCCCTAGCCTGGAACATCAAAGATCTGCAGGAATAATACTTCAAGACAAGGCAAATATTTTCCAGGAGGAAATGTATGCAATGCTGCAACAGATTCAAATGACAATGATTTCAAATCATGATGAGATTAAAAACAACCTTGACAACATAAATGAACACATCTTTAATTTAAACCTACAATAAAAAAAACTCTCAGAAAACACCGACAAAGAATGAACAAACAAATCAGATAACAGAATACAAACTAGAGGACAGGGACCCAAAGAGGGTAGCTACAAATGAAAAAAAACCCACAGTCTAATACAAACAAAAGTAAACTTGCAAGATTTTCCCACAACAATGGAAATGTATTTTTCGGAACTTCAAAATAAACTTAAAGATAGGAAAGAAGATCTAACAAAATGGATTATAGAGCAGCCAGGAGAATTATTAGAGTTTGGGAGATAAAAAACGTATATTCTACCTAACTTGTCTTTTCTATTCCCAACAACATTCACAAAAATACCGGAAGAATTCCCTGACAAGCTGAATACATTTATTTGGAAAACTACTTCACAAAAGAAGAAGGCTAGAATTAGATTCAAGAGATTTGATGGAGTACTATATGATTAAACACTTGTTTGAATATGATTAAAAGAATGGATAAATCATGGATATAAAGGGGCCCTACAATAAGAGGGATAAGATATATAAGTAGTATAGTATTCTTTATAATATATGAAATATAAAAATATTGGGATGGTGTATGTGAATGAAAAGTTTGGATATTTAAAGGTAATTAATATTGAGAAAATTATGACTGATAAGAATGGTTTGAATATAGAGGGGAATCTAAGCTTAAATAAGAATCTTGAAAACAGGATATATAGTGACTTAATAAGATGACTTTTATGAATATAATTGAAATATAAGCGGATCAGAAAAGATGTTGTATGCTGATGTTACTGTTATTTGTACAAACACAAGAAAAATATATTGTATATATTGAAAGTATTAAGAACTATATTTGCTTAATGTTGATAAAAGGAGAACACTATTGGAAGAAGAGAAGATCAAAGAAATATATCATTAATTAACAGATTGATTATGGAATTTAGAAATTAATTATTACTGATTGTTTTTTAAACATATGAACCCAGACAACATGCTGTTTACTAAGCACTAAAGATTGTTATTGTTAAAAATCAATAAAATATATTTTTTAAAAAAATCACCATATTTATATCACCATATCACCATTGTTTGTTGATTATTTTGATTATATCCTTGGATCACTTAAAAGTAAGGGAGCATTAAAGATAATGATAATGACTTATTAGTTTTCCACTATTTGATTATGGGCAATGATGCATATAGGCCTGGGTATCCATAGTCAAAATCAGCAAGACAGCCGAGTGATATTGTGATTTAAAGCCATACTTCTTTTCCATTGCTTTGTGACTTTGCTGGACATACAAAAGGAGCAGCTGGTTTAAAATATGATATACCTTTTGGAAGTTTCTGGTAACCCTTTACAGACTTTTTGCTGGCACCAGGATTGAAAAGTTGATGTTTTATCAATTTGCTTATAGATAATGGGGATAGGATATAGAATGAAGAGATATCTATTTATAACCTTATAGGAAATGTTTATATTTGTTGTGATGTTGGAAGTCATTTCTTTATATATTTCTTTTATTTTTCTTTATTATAATATCTTTCTTTTATTCTTAGACTTTTTAATTCTTTTTTTTCTTTTCTCTTCCCCTTCTCTTTGTATTGGTTTTTACTCTTGTAACCAAAATTCTTAATAAAAAATATATTTAAATAAAAAAATCAGTTCATATGGGGCCTTTATGGACTAAATGGTATACTTGGGAATTATAATATTAGAAGGCAATCATTTATCTGGAAGAATAACAATTTCCCATTTAATTTTAATTAAAATATTTTCGAAGGCATCAAAAGAAATTCCCATCTGCTTATTACACTATATTTTAATAGTCCAAAATCATCCCTACTCATAATTCTGAAAATTACAAAGCTGGAATACATAAAGTTGTATTTTTCAGTACAAATGTGCATATAGTTCTGGAAACTTGGAAAATGAGTATATGTTTTCTTTCTTATAAAAGTCCATCTCTAATAAAAAAAAAAAAGCCAGATGCAAATAACTAGATGCAATCTTGTGTATTTAAAAATTTATATTAAGCAATCTAGTTGACAATACCTAGCTGGATTTTGCTATATTAAGAAGATAATTAAGATTAGGCCTGCTGATGGGTCATGAATGGGACACTACCAGAAAATACTTTGCTTCTACCTATCAATGGCAATCCCCTTCTGTACAGTTGCTAAAAATATTACATGGAGATTTCAAGAGTCATGTTTGACTAGAAAGAACACTTAACTTATTAATATGCTATCCCTTCTTTCTCTCTCCCCTCTCTCTCCCTCCTGATGCTTGCTGGTCTTTCCTTCCATTGCCTCTGCTCCTTCGTTGATTCTTCTGCCTGCCTATCTTTCTATCAACCTCTCTCTTTCCTCTTCCTCCTCCTCTTTTCTCAACTTTTCTTTGCACATTTCCCCCCTATCTTTCCCCACACTCCTTTTGTCCACCTTCCCTCACATTCCTTTCTCTACCTTTCCTCAACCTATCCTCATGCATTGCTTTCCCCCTTCACTCAGTGGGATATAGGCCAGGTGAGCCAGTAAGCCCTGCTTCCCTTCTCTCCCTTCTCCCTCAGGCTTGCCCCCAAAGAGATTCTCCTCTCCCTTTTGCCCTTTCTCTCTCTCTCTCTTGCTCTCCTCTTTCCCGCCAAAACCTCCTCCTTTTCATTCTCTCCTTATTTGGTGGGGTGGGGGCCAGATCAGCTGGTTGGCCTGCTTCCCATGTCTCTCTTTTCTCTTTGGCCTGCCCCCAAAGATACTTTCCTATCCCTATTGCTCTCTCTCTCTCTCTCTCTCTCTCTCTCTCTCTCTCTCTCTCCCCTGTTTTCTGCAAAAAAGCTCCTCCTTTCATTCTCTTCTCCCTCTTCCTCATGCTACATTAAAATGAACAACTTTTATTATATATTTAACATTAAGGAATCTGTATCAGGATGTTTCCACGTTGTTGTAATAAAATGCAATTGTTTCTCCTGGTGTGCTGATCACGAACATCTCCATCTTGTTCAGATATAACTTCATTCTGTTCATCCACATAAAGATCATCATTAAACTGTTCGTTATATTGCCTTATTCTTTGATTTTAGAGCTGTAGACCTAAATATCATCAACATGATATTGGCACCTCACTTCAAAGCTCTGAGAAAGTTCTACAAGCAGCACAATGAAGATATTGCTCTTAGATTCAATCTCCCAAGAATATAAAGCAGTACCATGAAGAGTGGCATCAAAGTTTAAAATAATAATTGTTTTAGATTTCAAGAAAACTAATAGATCGGTGATCACCTCATCCAGTCCCTATGTATAATTCCAATAATGTTAACAAATAAGTCTCAGTCCTACATCAAAAGCCTGATTAAAATGTAAGGCACCTGGTCCAGCTGGTCTGCCAGCCTCTTACTATAAATGTTTCGAGGATGAACTTTTATAACCTTTACCACAAACAATAAATATTGTTTTACAGAATGGAAATATTCCTAACAGCTGAAAAGAGGCTAGTATAGCATTAATATCTAAGAAACCCAGGATTGGACTTTAACAAAACATCAACTATTATCTTTAAGTATAAATTGTTTATCACGATTTTGGTCAGAAGGCTGAAAATAACTTTGTAAGATTTTACTCATGAAGATCAATCTGGTGTTTATTTAAAAGACAATTATGCGATAATATTATAAATGTGTTGGTTATTATGGCATATTTAGAGCAACAAAACGCAAAATTGAATTTCTCTTATGATGCTTCAGGTTGCTTAAAAATATAAGAAGATATTTAGGAATGTGTTTTATTCTATTTTATGTCAGGCTCAAACCCAGACACAAGATAGTGAAATCCACAGGATCTTATCAAACTTAAGCTATAACTTTCTAAGCTATTATACATATTCTGAGAGATTTTAGAGTGTGGTTACCAGAACCTTCCTCCATTCCCCATTCAGCTCAGAACTATGCAATTTTTTGATCGGACCCTCTTCCTGGGAACCCTCTGAATTGGCAAAAAAGCAATAGTACTTAGACTTATATACTGCTTCACAGTGCTTTACAGCCCTCTCTAAGTGGTTTACAGAGTCAGCACATTGCTCCCAACAATCTGGCTCCTCATTTTACCAAGTTGGGGGGATGGAAATTCGAGTCAACCTTAAGTCGGTGAGAATCAAACTTCTGGCAGTTGGCAGAATTAGCCTGGAATACTAACCACTACGTCACCACGGCTCTCATCCATCCTTCTCCTCTGCTGCTACAAGCGTACAACCCATCACATTTTACTTTTATCAAACACCTTTTCAAATTTCTACCGTCATTGGATAAAACAATGCTTTTGCTTATTTAATTTAGAAATGTTCACATTTCTACATAATTTACATGCATGTTTATTAAACTAAATATATATCCTTATAAATATCATACTAGTATCAACAGTTAATACATGGAGATGATAAAGGGTATAGAATATCTCATTTCAGAATATTATAATTAGGATTGGATATACTTGGTGCTCTGAACTGTAGGATCATACATTAAAAATGAATCCTGTGATTAGCAGATGTTGTACTTGAGTATTGCCATTTTTGAATTTATAGTATGTTATGTTGTAATTAAGGTGCATAACAAAACTATGGTCAACCATTCTTTTCCTTTATTTTTTTAATATGTTTTTCCTTGTCTTCTAATTTAAAACAAATAATGGACTAGATAAAATTTTCCCAGTTTTCTCAGAGTATTCTCCTGTGGAAGAATTTGGATAATGTTTTGTGCCCATTTTTCATTTTTTCTACAGTCTTTGTAGTCCCCAAAATTTGATGGAAAGTTGAGAGACCTCTTGAATACAGGAAATGGCACGGAGAAATCAGCAAACAATCTAGAGTATGCAAAATCAAGACAGTCTGACAATTATATCCTGATTTGTAACAACAACAACAACAAAAATGTGTTGTGAATTAATTTCATTGATTTTAATTTTTTAAAGGACAAAGAATGCAATTTATTTTGCAAGGCAACAAGTTGAATTGTGTTGTGGAAATGAAGTTCTGATTCAGAAATGAAGAACAACAGCTGGGCTGGCTTTATATGTTCAATGGCTGGGAAAATGGATTTTATCTATTGTATGCAAAGTATTTTGGGAGGTGTATATGAATGTACATAGGAATCAGTGGTTAAAGTGTTAATTGACACCTCTGCATTTAAATTGGTGTCTTAGAAGTAAATGGAATAAAATTATTCTACTTTAAGGACATGTCAGTTATGGGAACTTCTTAAATTTGGTAAAATGTAGCCGTTTCTTTGCATGCAGTTTAGGAATGACTCATAGCAGGAGCACGGGGAGGGGAAAGCCAAGATGTTTCATTTTACTGACACTCTAATGCTAAATATTTGTAACAGTAACTACAGCCTCCTTATATCACTGTCACATCAATGTACAAATGTATTTTGGATTATTTGCAAAGGCTGTCATCTTGATAACACAACAGTCCTAGATCATCAGTACAATGTTCTGCATGTTTACTAAGAAATAAATTTAAATAACGTCTATTAAAATATGGATAGATAATTTTAAAAAATGTAATGCCTTTTAGTCGTGGTAGAAGTGCAACATGGTGAATGGTTTGAGTATTCTACAAATTGTACTCCTAACACTTTTGATGCAATTCAGATTGGGCCAACAACAATAGTAATAGTTATAATGCCAATGATAATAATATAATAAACACCTGGAGTACACTTGAACACTATTGGCATTGACAAAATCACTATCAGTCAATTACAAAAGGCAGCTTTACTTAGAACAAATTACATCCTGTGATGATACATTTAATACCATTAAACAACAACATCTGCCTATTCCAGGTCACTGGAAAGGACTCGATAAATGGATAAAAATGCTAAATCTAGCCCAAATATCTGGTTGACTGTGTGACCAAAAATAACAGTAATAAATCCAGTGATGGCAGTGGCCAACAAATACCAACTTTTAAAAAGACTAACATGTTTTTTTTTATGCTTGAGAAAATGAAGGTTTTTTTTTTAAAAAAAACTTGAAATTAGAAGACTTATTGGAGGTGCTAGGCAAAAATATCTGGATACATCATTCCACAGTAAGGTACCATCTTTTAACTATGTGTGCTTTCAAGTGAGGCAAGTTGACAACTGCATGGATGAGTTCCTGCAATTTTTGGCAAGATTTTGGAAGTGATTTGCCATTGCCTTCTTCCTACATCTGAGAATAAGTAAACAGCTGAAGGTCATCCAGTTGGTTTTGTGCCCAAGTGGGATTAGAAGTCCCCGTCTCCTAGTTTCTAGCCACTGCTCCAGGATGGCATTGAGGATACTATCATTAGAAAGCTCTTCTTCCCATCTCCCATCATTGGCAGGACAATAAAGAAAAACACCTTTTTGGGGGACTTCTATCATCTGTAGAAGAAAGATTAATTATTTACATAATTGTAGGATTTTTAGAGACAATATAGAATATTTAATGGTGCACAAGCCAAGCAAATGCTAAGCTGCACAATAATATGTATTTCCATCATTACAGAACTTTTCTAATAGGCTGCTACTTCTTTCTGATCATGATTTTAACATGAAAAGACAACTAAAGGCACACCCTAAATACATTTATTCTGAAGTAGGTCTATTTTGGAACTGCATCAAGCAATTGATTTTTAAGAAAAGCTTTTTGATGCAATTTGCAGAAATAAGAGTCTGTTTTAATGATATAAGTCTTTTCTCATAACTGTTGTGAAAGTCTGAACAAATAAAGCAACTTAATATTCATTAAAATGAAAATTAGCCAGATTTATAATAATTAATGACAAATAGTATTGCTAATTAAATGCATCATTTGTCTGAGACAGTGGGAACTAGATTTACTAGTCATGTAACAAAAAGTGAGTAATAACAAAAGCTTAGCTAATTCTAAGCTGATTCTTAGCTAACCATATCTTGGCAAAAGCTATTAGCCAGTAATATGCTGTTTTTTTTTACTTAGAATGTACTATGATGAGTGACTCAGTAGCCTTGTGGAAATTTAGCAAGAATGTTGGTTATTTTTCTCAACTTAAGACTTAGACAAAATTATAAGAAAGCCAAACCAAACATTAAATGGGATTGCTAAGATCTAACACACTTAAAAAAAAGCCATTCCAAAGTGCAAAGTAATAGATGGATTTGTTGAAGAACATATTCCTTATTATGCTCTCTTTCACAATTTTCTCTAAATATTAACAAAAGCCAATCAGCTGAAATTGTTTTCAGAAACAGCCAGCTTCCCCATGAGGGTATCTACTTAGGAAACACTACTCACCAAGTCTCTATGAAGAGTTCCATAAGTAAGATGAAATTGTCTCTTTCATACTTATGATGGTGAAGTTGAAGTTAGAAGGCCATTTCAATGATTAATGAAGAATTATACAATGGGTGCAATTGTGTTTCTTTTCTCCTTCCCTCCCTCCCTCCCTCCCTTCTTTCCTTCCTTCTTTCAGCAACCTCATATCCCAATTACGACTCTCACCAACATGTGTATTTGTTTGAGTTAAAATTATTATGGATTACCTTCCCAGATTGTTCTTATTTCTTTTCATTGAAAATCCCCTAAATAAGATTTTATTTTATAAGTAAATCTACATCTAAAATAAATATTTTATTTTAGATGTAGATTTATTCATTTTTACTGTTTGATCCTTAACACAGAGTGATATTCAATATTAAATCAGAGATATGTAAGCATATTTAACACAATTATAAATGCTGCAGTAAAATTGCAAATTGTTAACAAAATGAATATTGTAAACCAGAAATATTTATTTATTTGCTATCCATTTCATTCTAGGTCTATTCTGGACAGCTTACATCAGAAGCTTAAATCAGAAAAAAATGATAAAAAATGTAAAAATAACAATAGTAAAGGAACGAAACAATAAAACAGTGGAAATACAATAATATGAAATTTAAAAGATGAGCAGAAGGGAATGAGATCAGCAAATTCTCATCTTTCCAAAAGAAATACAATTGTATTTATTTTAATCTTTTGATGTTCTAAACTAACAGAAGTCAAACTATTATAGATAACTGTCATTAATAACAATTCATATGCATTTATTTTGAAAGCTTTTATGATATTTTAGTCAGTCATCAGATTCTATTTCAATTAAGTTTATACTGGAAGGGTATTTTTACCAATCCAAAATGAATATTTCTTTTAGGTTGTTCTTCTAGATTGGAATGCAAACTTTGGTTCCTTACAATAACACACACACATTAACACACAAAAATGTTAAAAGAAATAATGGTGGGTAGATTTCCCCCAGATGACTTTTGAACATCCTTGAAATGTTTTATGTTGCAACAAAATTTCAGTTGATATTTAACAGATTGTATTTTCATTAAGTTAATAATAGAAAACAGATTACTCTTGATACTAACAAAAAGTCCAGCCTATTAATTTACATATACACAGAAAGTGTTAGCAGGTATTTTGTCTTTGATTGGCCCATCCATATAGGATTTTGGTATTATGCTGTTATTCTCAGCTCTTATTTGCCCTCAGTCATGTCAGCAAATAACAAAATATTAATGTAGCTATATGCATGATATGGTGATACTATTTAGTTTTTATAAGAGTTTATAAAATTCTCATTTTCTGGATCACCTTGGTTAAGAATTCAGGAAGAAGAAAGCAGCAGTAAAAGAACTATATGATAGAACTCAAACATGCATTTAATCTTACCCTATCCTTCATAGCTGGAAAATGGAGAATATTCAACATGAACTCATGATATTTAAAACTAACACACGAGACTGGACAGCCATTTGTCCGAAATGGTATAGGGTTTCCTGCCTGAGCAGGGGGTTGGACTCGATGACCTCCAAGGTCCCTTCCAACTTTATTATTATTATTATTATTATTATTATTATTATTATTATTATTATTATTATTATTATTATTATTATTATTATTATTATTATTATTATTATTATTATTATTATTATTATTATTATTATTCTATCTACATGGTGACCATGTAGATAGAAACTGATTTTCTTGCATGTCTGATTGGAGACAGTGATGTGAATAGTAACACTGGCTTTCTGGAATGGTTTACACCAACAATATCTTCCTAATTGCTTTTGAAGTACTCAGTCCACATTCACTTTGTTTATTCAAAGTGGAAAGCAAGCTTTAAACAATTAAGGTTAGAGTGCTTTCCCCAAAACTGTATAGAACTTCGGGCACTATATTTCAAAGTATTAATTCAGAAGTAAGGATAAAGAAAATGATCATTATATTGTATCTGTGGCTAAATAATTCAATGTGTTTTCTTTGGAGCAAATGTGATTCAGTTGCTTTAGAACCATAGTTACAATGCAAATATATGAGAAAAACAAGGGAATAATGATATCTAATCACAACAATGTAGGTTAAAATCACTCAGTAAATTTATATTTTTTTAAAAAAAAGTCTTATTAATTGAATGCATTACTTTTTGAATTAGGATAATGCTATATAACACTATAAAATTACAATATGTTTTCATATAAATCCTAAATTTAAAGAACTATAAATCCTGATCCTAGATCAAAGAAACTCTTATTATCCCTGATTGAAGAGCTCCCTGGTTTATTTAAGCATATTGGTGGATTTCTAAGTTGATGAGTTCCTTATTAAAATAATTTCTGGATTAGTTGAATAAATTTACAACTCTGATGCAGTGACATTTACTTCCAGTTCCAATAAGTTCATAGAAGAATTATATAGATGTGTGTGTGTTTGTGTTCATGCATACATGCAAATACTATTATCCTCATTATCAGATTCTGTCAACTGCTGATCCCATGGGACCCATATAATTATCCATGTAATCTGTGTGATTTTTGAAATTATAACTTGGGTGTCTGTTTAGTATGTATTGGAAATGCTTGAGAAAAAAAATAATGGAAGAAAAGTGGAAAGTTAAAAAGATGTGATCTTTGTTTATTTTAAGCTAACTCAAAGCATGATATAGCCATATCCTCTATGCATCCAGCAGGGGATTATTCTAGGGGGGAAAAGCTCTTGACTCAATCAAGGTTGCTACTCATCTCTAACCCAAAAATATATCTGTTCATTGGTGATTGGTGGCATTAATATTCCAAATAAACACAGCTGTTATCCAGCTATTAATAAAATTGCATATGTATATGTATAATGTATATAAAGGATGTTTGGAATTTTTATACTGGAAATAGAAATCAGTGTCCTTCTTCTGCCCTTATCTCCACCTCCCGACTCCCACTTAACTAAATAAGATAGATAACTTTCAGGCCTATGATAATATAGTTTATCACTATATATTTCAAATCCTTCTTTAAAGAATTATTCTTATAGAAATATTGATAGGTCAGTTCTAAGTATTGCATAGTAGAGAAAAGGTGCAGGTGCTGTGAAGAGTTGTAGACAGGTGCTATGTTCACAACCATACATATTCTGAAGCACCATTCTGGAATGGAATTCAAAATGCTGCACAAACAGGATTCACTAAAGTATGACATTCAAATTTTGTACTCTTTTTTTTTAATACAAATTATTTCTACTGAGTTATTTCTAACCCTCCTGAACATGGTTATGAGTCTTTCAAAATTCCATTTCTAATTCTCAGTGCAACCTAATTCTTGGAGACACTTGGATCTAAGCAGGCTCCAGAGCACATTAAATATCATTAAACATCATATTGGAGTGGTTACTATTTTTTATAAATACTTAAATTGTGAAGGATGTACTCCAATCTTGACTAAGTATAACTTTCATCACTCAAAGTATTTCCATATTCTGAGTAAAATGTGATTTAACATTTGGCCTGTTCTTTGTAAAAAGAACCATTATAAGAAGATGTTTCCATTTTGGACTGAATAAGTGGAGTTTAGTTTGTAAGTTCTCAGAGGATTAATTATAGCAAAAAAGAGAAATGCAAGGCTGAAAAATGGACAGGTTTGTTTATCTAGAATGGTTTAAAAATAAGGATTATTATGTGCTTGGCCTGAGTGTTCCAACTGATACTCGGGGACACAGAAATAATAAAGCTGAATTTTACTTTTCCTGACATGTCTGGAGTACTTTCAGCTAACATCTGTCTATAAGAAGGAATTAAGCTGCTTTAAACTAGTTATATGCTTCATCATAGATTTGTGAGATGTCACAGAGTACTAGTGCATGTTATTTCCATATCAGATTCTCTTGCTGTAGTAGGGATTTTTGATAAAATATGTTATGTGACAGTCAGGTACATTAATTCAATATGTTTGATATCCTCAAATTCCAGAATATCCACACATGATTTCATTATGATATTTGATCACCCTAAAAGAACTAGCATAATTCTAAAAATGAGAATTTTGAGAAAAAGTTTTTATTAAGTGATATTTTTATCTGTGATATAATTATTTCTGCATATGGTTTAGCTAAATACAAGAGATTTTCTAGGCAAACTCAAGTCCAGCACTGCAACCACAAAGTCCAGCACTGCAATTTTTTCCCTGGGTTTTAATGATTCTTGGTAGCTACGAGGTTAGTGCCCATAATATCAATCATTTCTCACTTCTTTTCATTGTGTTACAGAAAACCAGTCCCATTTAAATGGCTTACATTTGTATTATAAATCTATCTGAAACAAAATGAACACTATCATTCATAAACATAAATGGATCTTCCCAATTGTCATTTCTTCTATTATATACATAAAATTATATGAAGTGGACAGTTTTATAAATGTATGCTCATATGTAAGATTTCATGAACTCCATACATCTAATTTCCATGTAACTTTCTACAGTATTTATCTTTTCCATCAGTAGTTGAAAGTCAGATGTGATAGATTACATCTCCCAGAAATCCAAGGCTTCATCTCACTTGCTACTTGTTCCATTGTGAATTTGGGCTACTCTCCATTTTTTGAGTGCAGGAATGGACTACACAGTTCTTTACCATTCACAGTCCATATGATTCATTGCACTCTTAGCTGTCTTTAATGCCCTTCCAAGCAGTTAATCTACTATACTTCTTTTCAGTTTAGTGATGTATCCAGTTCCAATTGACAACAATGTCTGGTTGACTACAATGTCTAACCCTAACCCTATCAAAAACCTGGTCACTTCTCTGAATGGTTATTGCTTTGTTATGTTTGCATCTGGTTGCTGGATTCCTATTTTGTTTCCTGTTATTCTAGCAATGGCCCATTAAGCCCACCATATTTTCCCTATTTCTGATAGCACTTTTATTCTACCCTTGCATCTCTTAGAAGGCATCTTTTTGGCTTTCACCCACCCTATGCCCATTGTGGTTCTTTTTTCCCATTTCCTTTTTTCAGTGATTCATTTATAAGTACACTGGAATGAAACTATAATATTTCAACAAATGCTACTCCTCTGTTTATATGATCAAAGTGGAATTAAGAACAATCTAATCTCTTTACTCAAACAGCAATCATAAAAAAAGAAAAAGGAAGAGTCTGCTCTATGGTAAAAGACAACATGAGACAAGGATGGGAAGGCATTCATGAGTGGACACTTCTTGGAAATCAATGGAAAATATTGGGGATGAGTGAGAAAGAAACAGTGTTCATAGACATATTGATATTGAGCCAAGCCTTTTCTGTAGGGCAAGAAAAAGAAAAATAAGCTGTTAGGTCTTGTACTGGCCAGGAACCTACAGCGGTGTTTTTCAACTATGGCAACTTTAAGATGTGTGGACAATTTCTCCAGTTAGCCTGTTGGACTAGGGAATTCAAGGAAACTGAAGTCCACAGAATTCTCCAGCTAACATGGCTAGCTGGTGAATTCTGAGATTTGAAATGCATATGTCTTAAAGTTGCCAAGGTTGAGAAACACTGGTCTGGAGTAAAATCAATTTGTACCTATTGCCAACTCATTCCACTTCAGATTGGAATTTGTTAAGTTGGTTTTAGGAATAGCCAGAACCAGCACAGGAGACAAACAGCTCAGTCTACATTGTAGAATAACCCTTAGGTAGCACTGATCATGGTTCAACATTGGGGCAGGAAGGAATATAGGGGCACATCCTAGATATTTTATTTACATAGAGATTTCATTTACATAAAGATGATTTCTTGTTCTTCTATCTTGTACTTCTTAACTGAATAATGTTTTCAACTGAAAGGTAAATCACTATTATTTGTTAAATTTAATTGCTGCCTATCTCACCGTGATGCTACTATCACTGTTAGTTGTATGCTAGAGTAAATCCTTGTAAAACTTAGCAGAAAGATTTCCTACCAGTTTTTGTTTTACTTGATTGATAATAATTTGTTTTCAAAATTTAGGTTGGAGAAGAAAATTTTGGTTAAATTACAACTAATGTGAAGGCCAAACGGCAAATGTGACTGTCTATATTTCATTATGTAACTGCATAACAGTATTATTCCGGATTCTAGGCTTCCCACAATTTCACTACTTCCCAGAAAAAAAATATCATGGTGAAACTGATCTTGCTCATTTTTTTTTTTAAAAAAAGTGGAACATGGACAGAAAACAATAACACCATTAATAATATCTTTCAGCTCCTACAAGAATTTCCCCAAGAAAAGTTCCAGAGAACAATGATTTCAAATTCCCATTGAATATAAATAGCCATATTCAGTTTGGGCTTTATTACTTTAGATTCCTTTCAATTACAACTACAACTTGCATATATTGACATTGAACAAGGTGCACAACTAGTCAATACAATCTCACCTATTCTTTTCTCAGCCTTCCTTGAAGAAGTATTTTGCAAACTAGACTGGGTAAAAGATGGAATAAAAATCAATGGTGTCTATTTAAATCACTTAATAATAATGAATAATAATAATGAAGTGGTAAGATGGCGGCTCCTGGATCGGCTGTGGTTGCATTGGCTCTCGAAGGTGAAAAGTTTTTGGAGGGATATAAGAGATATAGGTCACATGATTGGGAAGGTTTTAATGTGTTTAAGCAATGTGGTGGGACTAAAGTAACATACAACCGACAATCTTTGCTGGTATTTCAGAACTATTGGTGAGACCATTAAAAGTCGTTTGCGCTGTTTGAAATTGTTCTGCCAGCAGCAAGATCTAACTACTGGCACAGCTATGGATTCTATTGCAAATCAGGGCTGTTTCCGAAGGAGGCAGAGGAGGAGAGATCCCGGGTTTATGGAGCAAAGGAACTGGATGAGGCTGTCGGCAGGCCCAGAGAAAGAGAGAGAGGCTTTTGGAGGTTTGGAGGAGGCGGCAGCATGCTCCAGGGGCAAAAAGGAGCGAGGCCCCTTTAAGGAAAAGGCAGAAGTGACTGGATCAGAAAAAGAAAAGGAGGCGAGGTTGTCATGCAGGAATACAAACTAATTTGAGGGCTAATCCACATGGAGCTCTGTTTCCATCTGTCCTGTTTGCCATCGTTCGCTTCCTGGAGACTAAAATGGATGATCTGAAACTTGAGTTGGCCACGAACAAGGAGTGTAGATCAGAGGTTGTGGAGCTTTGAGAGCTGTTTGCAACGAAATTTCATTTTGATGTATGCTGATTGATGTACATTCAAAGTGACAATAAAGTTGATGATGATGATGGTGGTGGTGGTGGTGGTGGTGATTATGATTATGATTATGATTATGATTATGATTATGATTATGATTATGATTATGATTATGATTATGATTATGATTATTATTATTATTAATGTTGTTCTCTTCTCAGAAGACCCAGAAGAGCTACAAAGACACATACAAGAGCTGCACAAAGCAGAATCTTTTGGCTTAAAAATAAACCTGAAAAAGAGCCAGGTTTAATAAATTCATCAAAGAGAGAAAAAAAATTATATCTGGAGAAGAACTAGACATAGTAGATCACTACACATATGAGCCGTGGTGGCACAGTGGTTAGAATGCAGTATTGCAGGCTACCTCTGCTGACTGCCTGCTACCCGCAGTTCGGCAGTTTGATTCTCAATGGCTCAAGGTGGGCTCAGCCTTCCATCCTTCCAAGATTGGTAAAATGAGGACCCAGATTGTTGGGGGCAATAGGCTGACTCTTTAAACCATTTAGAGAGGGCTGTAAAGCACTGTGAAGAGGTATATAAAGTACTATTGCTATTGTTATATACCTTGGCCAACGGATCTCAATGGATGGTGATACAATCAAGGAAATTGAATGGGGTGTTAAATGTGGTTGGCTGGCATTCATCAAGCTAAGAATAATTTTCAAGAACAACCTCCCCTAGGCCTAAAGAAAAAAGTTTTCAATTAGTGTGTACTCCCTGCTCTAACATATGCCGGTGAAATATGCACACTAACCTCACAATCGATACAAAACCTACAAGTGGTGCAAAGAGCCATGGAAAGATACATGCTCGGCATTAGAAGACAAGCACATGGATTAGAGAACAAACCAAAGTATATGATACCATCAAGAGAGTAAAAGAATTAAAATGGAAATTGGCTGGTCACATAGCAAGAAGAACTGATGGCAGGGGGACCAAGGCAGTCATAGAATGGATCCTACTTGATAAAAAACATCCATAAAAGAGACCTCAGCAAGCATTGCAAATCCAATTGGCAAAAGAAAAGCTGATGCTGATGATATTAATCTACATGACTTTCCCTCTTTTTCACTAATTCTATTCTGTGATTTACTTACAATGTGCTTTGGGGGGATAATATTGCTAATGTATAATGCATTTATGCCAGCTGCATAGATTCATTGTTGGAAAAAGACAATTAGATTCCTCAAAAAATTGTTCGAGTTAATAAAAAATAGCAAATTAATATTGTGTGAGAATAACTGGCTACCTCATTTCTACCATTTAATTTTGCTTCTTAATATTGAATTGTATTCTTTATGGTTATTGCTGAATCAGTAGCTCCACATAAATTCTATTTTCTTGACACAAATCAATTCAATTATAAGTTACAGGAGAAGCCAATAATCTGGCTGTACCTAATGAACATATTACAAAAGGCTAGTCATCCTTACTGGCAGTTTTCTAGTGGGGATTGTAGGCCAAGACATCTGTGGTCCAGATAAAGAAAACAGGATAGTGTGCTTCCTCTAGGTTACAGGATAAATTATGTCACTTTAATGTGTCACAATCTGAATTCCAGCTAGTTTATAGGTCTCATGGGAATGCACAGTGTCGTGTAACAGAATTTTTGAAAGTCAAAATAATTTGAAAAAAATTAGAGAATGTGTTGAATGTGTTGAAATGGACTTTGACAGAGAAAGTATTGACATGTTACATATCTGTCACGTTTGCAGAAAAATCGCAAATAATTTTCTCATATATATATATGTTATATATATATATAAAAACACTGTAGGAATATAGGTTGAATCAAATTATATATAAACACTGTAGGAATCAAATTATTTACCAGATATCAGCTTTACATGTATTCATTAGTAAATCCTTTCATCATTACTTTTTCATACATTTTATTTTTTTAACAAAAAATGCATCATAGTTATTCTTGTTCACAGTGCATATTTTTGTTTGTGCACTCCTCCAAACTATACATTTTGAGCTAAAAAGTTCATTAAAAATTCTGAGAACTGTGCAATCCAAATGATAAGTTTAATGTATACTGTACAGGAAATGTAAATTAGATAAATTGCTTTAAAAATGAGGACTACATAATTTTCTTTATTTTGACAGACTCTCTTATTAATGCTTTACAGTGATCTGATTAAAGAGAATAAAATGTGGTTTTTTAAATGTTTAGAAACAACAAATGAATAGTTAGTAAAGAAAAACTAGTGGAGAAGCTACATCAATTGCTAGTAGGCTTTTAGGCCCAATTAAAGTTATAGATTCCTGTAAGTAAAGCTCTGAATGGCTTGACCACTTCTTACCTTTGGTTCCAGTTTCTTCAGGTAGCATCTACCTGATCCATATATGTTTAGGAGAGGATGCTGCAGTTGCCCATTGCTAGATACATGTGGAAGGAGTAGATTGAAGACCTGGAGAAGAACATTTTCAGTGGCAAAACTTTCACTTTGGAACAGTCCATGAAATCAGGTTAGATCTCATTATTTTGAGTTCATATAAAAGGTGTTGCATAGGCCTTCCAGGTAATTAGTTTTAATTCAGCAGATTTTTTAAAGAAAGAATGATGAGGGAAGGCCCACCTTCACACAGTATTTCAGTATAAGATAAAAGTTGAAATTGAAAGGTCGTTTCATACACACAGGAAGGATTGCTGGCTTGTTCTTTGTCTTTCAACAGTCGATTCCTGTGCCACGATATAAACAGTTCGTCATGCTCTGTGGTTGGCGGCTGTTAAAGCAAAACAAGCTTGAAGTCTCCTTGGATTTACAAGACTAATTTTACAGTTCTTTGCATCCTGGCTAAAGATTAGAAACAATAGGATCAGACATGCCAGTGTTAAGTTTGAGAAACTGAGAAATAAATAAAAGCTGTATCTGCCTAGTGCTTTAACAAAACATTTTCCTTCTTTTAAAACAAAACAAAACACCTCTTCACTTTCATGAAATAAAAACTGAACTTCTCACTGTGTTAATATTTTTTAGGAACTTATTTTCATTGTTAGAGTCGTGTGTGTGTCTGTCCATGTCCCTCTTTTGATACTCTTTTGCTAATCTCCAATATTTTGCTGGCTTTTCCTGCTATCATTGCATTTAAAAACTTATAACAATACTCTAGTACATTTTCCCTACCTCTCAAGCACCTCAAGAAACCAAAAAAGCCACATGTGACATATGAGTACATAAGTCACTTGTTCCCTATGGATATTCTTATAATCAGAGGGATAAAACTTTTAATAGTTTTCAGCACAAGATTATATCTGAATATGTATAAATCTATCACAACGTGATAGTTTTCAGCCCCAGGGGGTTCCTAAAAATCCTGGGGTATCTTGCAGAGCAACTCATAAGTGGCCATGAAATCCAAATCTTCAATATAATTGAAGGGAAAATCGCTAAATTTCCTGATAGTCATAATATTAATTTTATTTATCATTAAATCCGACAGAAGTTTTCTTCTGGACCTACCTACCATGTATTCTGGAATACATCACTCAAAAAACAAGTGTGTCCTCAGCCCACAAAAGGATGGATGCCAGATCTACCCCAATTTTGACTCTAGTGAACAAAACACTTTCTTTGGATCTTACACTTTTACTGGAGATACCAACAAAACCAAGGTCTTTTTGTATGCAAAGTTTTTCCCCCTCCTTTTATGATTAAATAGACAGATAAGTAGGAAAGGGAGTAAAGAAACAAGAAGAAAATTATTTTTGCTGAAAATCACTAGAATAAAAATTGAATTTAAAAAAATCAGAGTGAACTTACTATTTCTGGGAGCATCAATGGTAGATCAATTTTCATGGATGACCAGATGGATAAGATGACAATGTAGTCCTCTTAAAAAATATTTTTATAAAGTAATAACCAGATTGTATCAACCTGCTTTCCATATTATATAGAGCATAATTTTTATGACTTAGGAAGAAATATCTGTTTAAAATTTCTTCTTCTGTGACATTTGAACTGCATGTTTATATTGCTGTCTGTTGTTCAGTTAAAACTAGCACCCACTCGAGCCTATACAAAGAAGGAATTTATTCATTTATTAAAAATGGTTATGATGATGCCTTCTGCGATAATCCTTTCCAACAAGATAATCGCTTCCAACTTTTATTTATTATTATTATTATTATTATTATTATTATTATTATTATTATTATTATTATTATTATTATTATTATTATTATTATTATTATTATTATTATTATTATTATTATTATTATTATTATCTCCCAAAGCGATGTGAAATAAATTCAACAAGCACAAGCAATAACAACAACTATTGAAGCAAATCATTTCTGCAATCCCAGTATCTTAGCTAAATCCTACCCAGTTATAAGTCAATGTCTACAGTCTAAATATATTTAGAGCCTATTTGAATGCCTGGTGAATATTAGTTTGTTCTAAGCTCCAGATGCAGGAACCATACTGACTCTGTAAACTGCTTAGAGAGTGCTGTAAAGCACTGTGAAGCGGTATATAAGTGCCATTGCTAAGTGCTATTCTGCCTGTTTTAGCATTTGGTCTAACTACCCATGTGGAAATACCCATTTCAGAGTGCAAGGTGTTGCTGAAAACAGTCCTTCCAGTAACCTTTTTGGGCATTACAGGCCAGTGTTAGTATTTTAAATTAAATATTCACCATCAACAACTCATTTGCACACCAGATATCATTACTTGAGCATTTCCTTTTTTAAAAATCAGCTGACATTTTTAACAATCTTTAGTCTTTTACTGAATACTTGTTGTATTAATACTGCATGTATGTCAGAAGAGAAAGAATAATAAGCCTGTGCAATTCTTCAGAATAAATCTCTTAAAAGTACTTCAGAGCAAGAAGTCTGCATCAGTCTGCAACACCTTAGAACAGCTGCATCCTTTCCTCAGATTCCACAGCAGCTATAGACAGTGGTCATGTGGTCCACATCTGTAACACATCCAACTCTATTGCATGATGGATCAGGGATCTTTTTAAATTATTATTTTATTATTTTTATTAAGAGTTTTAACCACAATAATAAATGATTTTTTTATTTATGTATCAATTTTATGAATTTTCTCTCATGAAAAGTGAGTCTGGGTGACAAATAGCAATCAAATAAAACAACAAATATGTAAAAAAAATCATTATAAAATATAAAACAATCATTACTAAAAAGTAAAATATTATTAAAAAGTAAAATATATCTCGGGGACTGATGATATAACTAGGTCTTGGTGGACTTTTGGAACATGAACATGAGCTAATTTAACTTCAGGGTGGAGAATGTTCTATAAGCCATGCATTACACCAGACAAGGCCTTCCTCCCGGAGCCTACCAAATGTAAGTACCTTCTCTGCCAGATCTAATGGGAAGGGCTGATGAAATTGAGGGAGGCAGTCCCTCAGATAACTCAAATTAAATATACAGTTAGTCTTCAACTTACAACCACAATTGATCCCAAAATTTCTGTTACTTAGACAGTTGTTAAGTGAGTTTGGTTTCCCCATTGACTTTGCTTATCAGAAGATTGCAAAAGGTGGTCACATGACCTTGAGACACCACATAAATATGAGTCAATTACAAGCATCCAAATTTTGATCACGTGTCCTTGATGATTCTGCAATGGTCTTAATTGTGAAAAATGGACATAAGTCACTTTTTTCCAGTACATTGTAACTTTGAATAGTCACTAAATGATCTGTTGTAAGTTGAGGACTATCTGTAATACAAACTAAAAAGAAAAAGAGAAAGAGAAAATAAAATGTTCATGAAAGCAAAAAATAAAGAGAAGAACAAACTAAGAAGGTAATCTCCAGTGGTGGGATTCAGCCAGTTCGCACCACTTCAGCAGAACCGGTAGCTATTTTTTTGTTGCCCAGGCCCAGAATGGACTTCCAGAAGTGGCATCCACACAGAGAACCGGTTGTTCACATATTTGAATCCCACCACTGGCAACCTCCCATTCTCATAATCATAATCATAAGTATAAATAATTTCACTATCTCTTAACATCCGCTTAGTTAACAGATATAAAAATATTCAATCTGATAATATAGTTCAGATGTCAGAAAGACCAGAAAGAAACCACCACAAAATAACAAAATATAGCATTTTAATCCTGGTCAAATACAGGTGGTTCTTAACTCTTCATTTAGTGACAGTTTGAAGTTACAACACACTGAAAAAAGTGACTTATGACTGTTTTTCACACTTAAGATCATTGCAACATTCCCATTGTCATGTGATAAAAGTTTGGCCTCTTTGCAACTGGCACGTGTTTATGACAGTTAGTGTCCCATGTCACCTTATGTGACCTCCTGATAAGCAAAGTCAACGGGGAAGCCAGATTCACTTAATAACCATGTTACTAACGTAGCGACTGCAGAGATTTACTTAACAACTGTGGCAAGAAAGGTCATAAAAATTGGGCAAAACTCACTTAACAACTGCCTTGCTTGGCAACAGAAATTTTGGGCTCAATTATGGTCGTAAGTAAAGAACTACCTGGAAGACAAGTTTAAATTTCTTCTTTTACATAAAACAATCTTTCTTTTTAATCCATGTGAATTATCATTAACTCTTTTCAAGCATTTTTTTCAAAACTTTAAGAAACCTCTTTTGTTAAGTCCAGCAGAATAAATTATTCCAATTAGTCTCTAGAATTGGCATTTTTATTTTCATCTGAATTCCTTCCTTATATATCCAGTGATAAATTCCTCCTTATGTTTTTTTTTTTGTAATCACGTCAGATAGATTTTGTTGAAAATCTTTTTCTGTAACAGCATCTTCTCCTGTAATAGCTTCTTCTGGGAGTAAAGCTTCATAAAAACACAGAACTCAGCTGACATTGTTGATTCAAAGTTCCACTGTCATTCCTCAGCAATATCTCTGAACATTATTGTAAGTT
Source organism: Azemiops feae (assembly GCA_023970755.1). Classification (NCBI taxonomy): domain Eukaryota; kingdom Metazoa; phylum Chordata; class Lepidosauria; order Squamata; family Viperidae; genus Azemiops; species Azemiops feae. Next base: position 27,947 of record JALGBA010004085.1, read on the forward strand.
ACCTTGCTATATCTCTGATATTGAAATAAAAATCCAATTTTTTCCCTATGAAAATGCATTTATGCTTTCTAATAAATTAATTCACATTAATTTCAAAGTCTTAAAGCCTTATATTGCTTTTTGCTGTTTATTTTTAATTCTTAAAACTTAGAAAAGATACAGTTTCATTTTCTTGTATTAAGGATTGAAGGTATTCATCTGCTTTTTGGTCAGTACGCTACTTCTTCCCTGGAAATCCAAGGTGGATCAGGGATCTGACTAGCATTAAGATAGCTTCCTAAGTCTTGTGTAAGCCCTCAATCCTCCTAAGGGCATGCTCAATCTCCTCCTTTACAACTCCTGTGCTCAGAAATAGGCATTACCAATCTCTTCTCTTACAACTTCTGTCACATAGGGGTAAGACAACTTGAGACAAAGGAAAAGAAAAAGGATTTTTGAGGTTGGAGGAAAGAGTCAAGGAATAAGCTACTGAGATCCTACTCTTTAGGTGAGAGAAACCTTACCTTTGTCTGTCTAACTGGATGGCACCTCCTCTTCCTGTTTCTTCAATTAAAATAAGGATCAAAATTTTGTACCAACATTTACTATTAAACCATAACAAAACAAATGGGAAAATATAGCAACTATTTTTTTTCTTAAAAAAAAAACAATACTAAAAGAAAGCTTTTGCCTGATTTTCAGCTGACATTACATTAGGCCATTAGAAATGCATAAAAATAATGACCACCACTTCAAACAACGAAGAAAATGTTTTGCATTAATGGCATGCACTTAAATAAAAGCACATATACACACAGTTTCTACTGATCCACAATTACATGCTTGTAACATCAGCTAGGCATAACTGAGATGGATTAAAAATAATAATAATACAAGGAACAGTGGTAAGTACAATTTTGTGGAACATATGGAAGCTACTAAATAAGATCCAGTGAGCTCTCCCAAGCAATAATTTCACTTTTTCATTTACAAACCTTAACCAAAGCTGTATCAATGGATTCTATAAAATGCAAAATAAATTATGTGTGAGAGAGGAAGAGATTGAAAAAGTAACTTTTCTATCCTCAGATTTTCTGAACTGATTTTTAATAGGGTTTTGGGCATTCCAATCTGATTTTGACATGCTTTAAAGAAAGCAATTGCATTTGATTTATAAATCTTTTGGGAAAGAAAAAGCTCCTAAACTTTGGACTGATCTATGGAAATGCCACTTATAATATTCACTGAAATTAAAGAGCTCCCAACACTTCTAAGACTCGATTTGCTATTTATTCAGTTATGCCAGATTTCTGGATTGAATGAAAGAGCATTTGGGAATATGTTATTCCTGGAACTTTGCTTTAATTTGGAGGACTCTACTTAGTTTTGAGTGCTAATTGGTACATTCTGGTATTTGGCATATCCACTCAACTCAGGATATCCAGGTGTCAAATTAATAATCAATTGTATTCGACTGTGCAATGTTATGCTTGTTTACTAAGAAATAACAGCCAGTGTACTAAACAGGGTTTCCTCCCAAGTCAGTGTGCATAGAATTGCCTAGCCTGCCCCATATCTCCTTTCCTACTGTATTTTGTAGCCTTCACCTTGGCAATGGATATAAATGAAAGAAAGGCTATTTATTATGCTGTAGTTTCCTTTGGTCATTTGTGCGTTGGATCTCTTTCATGGTTGTCAAGGCTATACATATTAAAAGAGCAAAAGAGGGTGGGGAGGAAAGTATTTTTGTATTGTTTTCATTTTCTAATACAATGCCAAGGGAAGGAGAAGAAAAACAGGTGGTGACATCATAAATATGGAATCTGAAGGTCACAAACAGGAATCAGAACACAAATGGGAATGTTGAGGAATGTACACTATAAAAAATAAATCAGTCAAACTCCTCTCCCCCTTCCATCCTTTGAAAAGAGAAGAAATATGGGTAGATTGAAATATAGTGTTTTATACTTCCTCTTTAGATTTTATGTCTACTTGAAATACTTTTTATGAAACTGTTTTAGCCTCCAGAGCAAATGCTTACTTGGAGAATCACCAAAAAGTACATGAGTAAAATACCATAGCTTATAACTTCCCAAAATATCCACTCACAAACATTGTTCAGACTATTATAATTCTAAATAAAATGGTTAATTATATTTTTTGTAGTAGAATGTACTTAATCTACCTAAAAGAGCTTTTTAGGATTATATGTAGTAATTATAAAATGATAGTGAAAGATAATTGATCAATCTTAACTCAATTCAAGTTGTGAAAATGGAAATGAAACAGGTCTTTTCGTGGGGGGAGGTAGGAGAAAGAGAGAAAGAGAATATACTGTATTTTGACATATGTATGTATGCATGTATATGTGTATGCATATACTGCACACACAGTATTCCATGGCTTCGTGTTAGAAAGACTGAAAAAAAGTTCTTGAATATATTTCTCAACTGTTTTCATCTTCAGTTTTATATCAGGCTCTGACTCTTCTAAAAATAAAGAGTTTTTTCCATTCTATTTGATCATTTCCCCCTTTTCCATCATGTTTTCTGTAAAGTGGGTGGATGATGCTGGTCTTAATATCAAATTCCTTAATATCAGGAAAAAATGTTCACACCTGTTAGTTGTTTGTTGTAAAAGTGATTTATTCTTAAGGCTCAGTTGTGACTGTTTTTCCCAAATGCATATTTTATTTATTTAGTTCAATTAGTACCTTTTAACCCAGATAATGTTGACTATCCTGGATATGCTCTTCTTTTCCCTGGTCTTTGGTTGCTGCTGCAGCTGTCTCCTTCTACAGGAAACCTCTTCCCCTTCCTTAATGGAGCTCATGGGAATGTAGGGATCCTGGAACTGAAACCCTTCTTCCCTTCCAAACTCCCCTATTGAGTAAAAATGGGTGGGGAGGCAGGGGAAGAGAGAAAGAGAGAGAGAGAATACCTCTAATTCCCTGGAAATAGTTTTACCAGCCTATTTTTTTTTAATAAATCCTTTCAATTAACCACTTCATTCCTGATTATGAAACAGATTTGTAATCTCCTGTAAATGTCCTGAATCATTTCCACCCACTTTCTGAAGTTCTCCATTTGGATTGAATTACAGCATCCCGCTTCCATTGTGTAATAATATTTAATAAATGAAAACAGGTTTGAATTCTGCAATAATTTTCAATGTTTCACACAGCATTTACCCACTTCCTTCAGTATCTAATATATATATATATGATTATTTTTTCCTAAAAGACTAAGCATTTTTTTTAAAAAAATCATTTAAATTGGTCTTTTGATGTCAAACAAGAGTTACTACAACATTTCCTATATAAATGCTCTTAGTTTAACCAGTAATTTAAGTTCTTTGGTTTGAAACAGTGAATTGGGCTGAGATTTATACTTTATATTTGTTATGTAATATTTACATTTAAATTGTATAAATGCCATTTCTAATATACAAATTTCTCTAGGAAAACAGAATTTATTACATTATAGAGAAAATTTATGATGTTGTAAACATCAATATCTTGTAATCTTCTGAAATCAATGTTATGATAAGCTAATTTTACTTTAGGAATTCCTGATTATTCCTGAAATTATCATATGAGGCAGATCAGTAGATAATTCACTTTTTATTTTGTGTATGTATGTTCTGACAGTTTTTATTTCTGTGTATTGTTCCTTTGCACCAGATTTTTAATGGGTTTTGTTCCTACCTAGTTGATGTCTCGATTTTTGTAGCCTTATACGTTAGTCTAGGTTTGGGCACCCAACAGGAGTCTTGATGAAGTAGACAGTGAGGAAATAGTTACTGTGGCTTTCACTTGCACCTTCTCTGCTGTCTCTCCCAAATAAACATTCAGTAGCACTAGTAGTTAAAATGGAAGGCCTTAGTGTTGGTCTCTCCATTTAAATCTCTTTTCCATCCCCTTTCTTGTTTGTAAAAAGTAAGGGAGGGAGGACAATTGTACCATATCTATGCTGCACTAGAGTGCAGATGAGACTTTTTTTTTCTCATTGTGGTCATTCAGATTTTTGTGACACAGGATGCCATGGAGAAAATTTAAGGTGAATGAGAGGCATCTTCGGAAAGGAAGGACCCGAGAGCTGTGCACATACATGATCATATTCAGAAGAGGAGGGAGGGAGAGGAAAGGAAGAGATTTCACAGGGCCTAGCAGGAGAGTAGAAGGGATACGTTGCATGACTGATGAGGTGAAGGATGACTCTCTCAAGGTTTCTGCCTGCAGCTGTAGCAGGAAAGAACAGTTCAGTGCTTTTGCCTTCCATTTCTCCTGTCTGCCTTCTGTTGCTGCAACCTTGATACCTGAATGCCTGAGCTCTTTCATCCTTGAGGTTTGCCTTGAAGCTTCAGAGACCCTTATTTTTGCTCCTGATGAGGGGCAGTTATTCCCTACATGCTGCAGCTCACCATTTATTCCTGTCTGTAGTAAATTATTACTAATTTTGACTCATATATTCACAGGCATTCGACATAAAGAGGCATTCATAGATATTGATAGTCCTTGATTTTTAACTATTTGTGGCGAAGACACTTATCTCCCACTTTATCAAGGTGTTTGGGAGTTTGGAATATCTGAAATTCTGTTGTCTGTGAGACATGAATTCAAAGTTTAATTATGCTTCTGCTTCCCCCCCCCCTAGATTTTTGTTAGGAAAAAATTGTTTAAAAATCTTGGGTTTTTAGAGATATGAATAAGGTAGATATCTATTGCAAAGGTATCTAAAGAAGCAAAAAAAAAAGGTGGAATGATAGGACGCTGATGCTAGGTTTTTTAACTTGTTTTCCACAATTAGAAAGAAAAAATTATTTCTAAAACATATAATGACTTTATGGAAAGATTTCAGAATGTTTACGTTTAATTAGTTTTTTAAAGATGTATTTTATTCAACAGCAAGGAACAACAACCCAATAATTGCAAAAGCAAAGCAAATTATAATTCTTTGCAATGGAATATGTTGATGGAAAGACATGCATAATATACATTCAAAGTCTAATGGAAACAATACAATCAGTGCCATTAGTTTCATCTCAAGACTGCAAAGAGAGATTTAAAAATGGAAAAATGAATGCATGTCTGCACTAATGCCAATTTCTGTTAAGGAAGATTGCAAAGCAAGTAATGTTTGAAACAAAATCTGAATGAAGATTAAAAATATTGCTGAACTTCTTAAAATGGGTGGTGTCACAAAGTGAGGCCTTTTCTATGACTTAAATTGTGGCCAACTAGGCTATGATTCAAAAGATCACCAGAAATGGAGAGTTTCCAAAACTACATCTGTATAAGTAGTTGGTAAGGAATCAATGCAAACACTTAAAAGAAGATTTGATGGCTGTAGTAGACAATTTTGAATTAGTTTATTCAATCTGTGTTCAATCCATAGTATACATAAGCAGGGGATGCTTCTGAAACAGTTATCAGAAGACTAAATGGTCTAAATATAGCAATTGTAGAAGAGGGTTAAACAGATTTTGTTGCTAATATTGAAATGAAATAAAATACCCACAAATAAGAAGTATGACTGATGTCACTGTGCAGTGTCTTCTTGTCATATATTTAGATTGGGCACTGTTTTTCCAAGGCAGATATAATGAGAAGATGAGAAAAAGATAACCAAAATCCATTCCATTAAACAAAAATCAAAACAAATACCATTGTGATGTCATTTCACTATGGATTTTACTGTATGGCAGACTGCAAAATCAGAATGCAGGTGCATGAAACTGATTTTGCCTTCAAGCTCCCACAATGTATAATAGATGGCATATAAATTGGAGCTCGGCAAAAATGGTAGTTTGCTCTGGAAATATCTGTATTTAACTTTAATAATTATGCGGCCACTGCACAGAGCTAAAAAAAGAAAATCCATTTCCATGTGCTGCCAGCATCCAAGTCCATTAAGAAATAATGCTTATAAGATGAAAGTCTCATTAGAGTTTGAGTGAAAGTGTTTGGCATCAAAGATAGAAAAATCAACAATCAGCCTTTTACACCAGACACTGGAAAAATACTGCTTAAAATTGCCACTGAAAAATATTAGTAGTAGGATGCAACACCCACTTTTTATAGGGTTTGATCCATGCCCCCTGCCAAAGCAAAGGGAATCTCCAGTTTAATACAGCAACAAGAACATTAGCTATTTTTTAGCTAATTAAAATATAACTTAATTCTTTCTGAGACTTTGCAAGCCAACAAAAGACCAAATTCTTTACTTTGAAATAAAGCGAAAGACATAAAAAATTAGTTGATGTACGAAGCCAAAAAATGTCTTTGAAAGGAATTTGGAGGAAGTGAGCAAGGAGCTCCTTTTTAAAACTCTGGCCTTCTGTCAAGAAAACTCAAATGACATCTAGAGATTATTTTAAGATGGGGAAAGTAAATATGTTTATTTAAAAAGCACTATCTTTGCCATTATCTGTCACAAAGATATTAAAGACTCAGGGTAGGGCATGCAAGATAGGTATTGTGACTGAATTATTTAACATCTATATATATGTGGTTGGAGGGGTGATTTGTCAGTTTCAGATGCAATGACTGCCAATGACAACCAACTGCACATCAAAACTCTAACCCAAGCTGGGGAAGTCCTAAAGTGTCTGGAGGGTGTTGGAGACAGGATGTTCAAATAAGTTCAGATTAAATCCTAACAAGACTAACTGTATTTTGGGAGTATTCACTTGGACAATCCAGAAACACACTTCCTGTAGTTATTGTAGACAGAGTCATTCTCTCCTTCCAAAAGGATGTGATACATGACTATAGGATTCTCTTGGACTTAAAGTAGAAGACATAGCCAGGACAGTATCTCCCAGCTTGGATGGATATATCTCTTATGAATCTCCTTGGACCAGGATACTCTAGCAACAGCAACTCACTGCCTGATCACCAATAGGCTGGGCTGCAGCAATTTATGTGGAGTTGTCTTTGGAAATGATCTGAAATATAGAGCTGGATTGTTGGTGGGACACAACATTGCAGTTTAACATTAATTTTAAGATTGCTGCATTTATTGCATACAAGTTTCAGGCTCAATTCAAAGTGCTATATATCACTTACAAAGTTCTATATAGTTACATCTAGTTACATCAGCACTCTCACATCTGGTCTTAAAAAACCTTATTAAGATTCCCTCATCCTGTGTGGTTTATGGGGAATGGATAGGGTAACAAGATTTCTCCATGGTTACCCCATATTTTGTTGGAACATGCTCCTTTGAGAGAGGACTTGGCACATTTCTTACTTGTGTAGCGTTTGTTTTTAATATATTTGGGTAGTCATTATCTTTAGAGTCATTTATTTTTATTTTTTATTATTGCTTTTGTTCTGTTTCTTATTCTTTCTTATAAACTGCTCAGAACGTTCATGGATTGAGCTAGTTGAAAAATATTATTCTACAATTTATTGGTTAATGTAGAGAAAAATAAATGGAATCAAATATACAGAATGTCAATAAATCAATTCAAAAGAAATATATTTCCCTTGATAGCTTCTTTATTTCCATCTTATCAAAATATTTGTGCTATGAATTTTGTTCTTCAAATTATAATTAAGAGTTGCCAGAACCTATACTAAATATATGTTTTGGGATTAGCATCAGATGTTCAGTCTATATATCGAGTAAACATTTCTGCTACATTAGAGTATTCATTTTGCATTTAATGCTTTTTGTGAATACTTGACTTTTGCAACTAATAGGATTCATATTTTGCATATTAATCTGAAATACCAGGACAATGTTCACTATTTATAAACTGTTTTACTATTTATACCACATAATAATATATCTTTTCCTCTTATAATGGACAATGTCTTGCATCTGACTCTGGCCTACATGAATTGAAATATTTTTTTTCCTTTTCACAAGAAAAACTGTTGGCTTTCAGACTGTGAGTCACTATTTTTAGAGGCAGAATGGGACAATTAACCATGGTCACACTTCACCATGCCCCCCTGCAGCCGACCCATTGTGGGCATTTATCCTTGGCTGGCCCTCTGCTGACTCTTTTCCCACCAATGGTCCGCATGATCTCCTCCAATGCACCCTTGTCCTGGACAATTTGCTGAAGGACTCTTGTCCCTGGCCAATGAACAGGACATGTAACCCCACGTCCCAGCTCTGCCTTCCCATTGGACACAGTTCCTTCCTGAAGTGGAAACTGGAGAGGTGGGGTGGGGGCAAACATGTTGTTTCCCCTGACAAGGAGCAGAATAAGGATCTGCTGTGCTTTGTGTTCATGCAGGGGCTGAGATGGCAAAGCGGTTGCCTTCTAGACGTTCCACGCTGTTTCATGGAGCGCCTGGCCTGAATGCTGCAGATTCGTGACAAGGCAGCAGGGAAATGTAGGGGGAGGGTGAGAAAGGAGAAGGCAGAAGAGGAGGAGATGCCTAATATTGAATTCCACCAGAAACATCATCCTAATAAGATCAAAGAAAACGACTAGGAGAATAATTGTATAACAGGTCAGGATTAGTGGCTTAGGCTTCTATTACAAGAAAGCATCTTTCTTTTAAAGAGGCTAATGGATTCCCTTTTTGGGATTGCAGCATTTGTTACAAACATCTTTCAGATTTCATCTGAACTTTTTCAGGGGAGTACATTAGAATACTAATTTACGATCAAGATGCAGCTTTTTATTGTGCATGAATTCCATTCAGAAAGTTTTCTTGATTAATTTGAGAATGGATTCTAGAGGAGAACAGAAACTGAATGGATAGAAAATAAGTCACTTTAATGCTTAAGAGATCATCTCCATTTTGTATAATTCAACATTTTGTGCAAGAATGCAAGTAATACAAATGCAAGAATGCCTTTGTATTATTAATAGTTATATAAATTACTTCCTTTTTATGAGGTGTGTGTGAGATCAGTTTCTTTATTCTTAATAGACAGTGAGGTATTCAAACAGAATGATAGGGGGGGAAAAGTTAGGTGCTCTCATTATCATTGTTGTAATTGCTGTCCTCATCATTAAAATTGTTGGCTCTTTCATAAGTACTATTTTGAGTACCAAAATTATAAATCATTATCTTTGTTCATATGATATACATCTTCCTGATTTTCAACAGACAAAAAAAGCTTCTTGAAAAATCCTGGAAATCAAGAGAAGAACAAACTGTATAACTAGAAAAATCAGGACAAAGAAAAAGAATAGAACAGACACACTTTTCTCCTGTCTTTCTCTGCAGGGAATTGCTTTTCATACATGGTTTAAAATCTTTCTTTGATTTAGAATTGCAAAGGCCCTGGGTCCCCAATAGCATGCTCTGATTCTTGCCAAAATCCTTACATTCCAGGAGTTAGGATTTCACACTTACCGAACATTGTTTTTCTTTAGGCCTTTAACTTTTAAAGAAACAAAGGAAATTAAATGACAAAAACAAGCTAAAGTAAATCTGAGATTTCTACTGTGAAATTTTCTTCCTTTCACCTAAATAATGTAATCCATATGTTATTTCATTCAACCTAGCACCAGAATCTTAGCTCCTTGTAATGCCTGGCAATAGCCCCGGATTTGAATTTTCTTATGATATGGATTTGGACTCTTAAAATGCACCTTTGAATTATGCAGAGACAATGAGAATGGGGCTTTCTAGTAAATTATCTTGCATTAAGAGATGCCAAAAATACAAGCATAGAAAGAATACCTCTACTGCTGATTCTCCATGCTATCTGTCAGCAGCTCTCCAGGAATTCACAAAGGTATCTTTTTAAGGTTCTAAGTGAAAAACAGAGATGGAACATATATTCTATTCTTTAACTACAGCCTTTGTCTTAGGGTATTTATTTCAGAAAGGTAGAATGGATTTTCAACAGTATTGCACTACCATTATACTCATTTTTCCTTAAGTTGATGGCACTTGATGGCAGTGAAGTGATAAATAATTGAGTAAAACAGACACGTTTCAGAACAAGGAAAGCTGTATCGGAGTTCTATGACTGGTCATACCAGTGCTGTATAGAAATATTATTTTGAATTTTTTTTTTTTTAAAGAAAAGTCTGATTCAGTTGAATGGAAAACAAATTACATTGGTTTTATTTAGCAAAGTATAGAAAAAATGCTGAATAAACATGGTTAGCATAATAACAAAACAGTTGAGGGATGTGTAAATAAACGTCCAATATGTTTTTCATTTGTTGGCAGCTTAACTGGTTTTAAAATTTTAAGTTAAATACACTTGTTTAACATAGTTGTTGTTATTATTTTAGATCAGGAAATGGAGGCAGTCCGGTATGCTATAGAAGGGTGGAGCCATATCTGATCAAAAAAGATAAATAAAGCCTGCACCTCCATTGTAATTATATATTAAGCACAGAAACATTACCAAACAAAAATATAAAAAAATTATAAAGTACACTGGGAAAGAACTGTAGGAAAATTGGAGCAAAGATTTCAGCTCACTAACATAATACATATACTAGCAGCACTCTTAAAGTATCTTGCCAATGAGCATTTGACACAATTTAACTCTCTAGTGAATGGAGTAACAAAACTGACCTTTCTTCTTGGTTTGATTTAGAACAATGCTGATTTCCTGAGTTATCTGCATGACTATCAAAGAAGCAAAGGAATGCACTGGTTCTCCTTCCCCTAATATGGCCTGTCCTCATATTCATAGCTTATCCTCATAGTCATAATGTTCATGTTCATAAATTGCATACAGATTATATGGAATTTCCATATTCTTTTAACCCTTGTATGCAAAGAATCTTGTCTATTGCTTGTTGAGATATCTATCATAAACTTTTAGTGAACAGAGCTGTTGGCCAAGAGCTACTACAATTTTTCATATAGATCCATTTTTACATTAAGACTTTATGAACGGGGCTTTGCTCTGAATGTAATCCATTATCTAAGTCCAGGTTGAAAATGTTCTCATTTTCAGCTTCACTGATTAGAAAAGAGCAAATATAAATGACAAGATTCAGGCTTTCATTATTTTAAGTAATATAGCTTTAGAATATGTTCCTCATATATTTTCCATATGGCTCACTTCTGCACAAATATACAAGCAGCATAGGCGTACTTGCACTTAAAAATAACTTTATAGCATTAAAAATATGGTTTCCACATGGATAAAGAAAGTACTTCTATCCTCTAAACAGCTTGCATGCCACAGAAGAAAATGAACTGGGAGGAGAAGCTTTGGGTGAATCAGCACCTGCTTTACATCTTTTACAAAGCCAGCAACTTTACATTTTTTATTATAGAAATTCATGCCAAGAGATAATCAATATCTCCAGGACCACACATGAATTCATGAGCACAATATTTGACATGATGTAAATATTTTTACTTGTTTTCTTTTCATTTCTAAAAATCTACAAATTAAGACAATTACATTATAAGGAGCATCAGATAAAAAGAGAAAAGGATGGTAATATTAAATGAATTCTAAAAAAAAAAAAAGATTGACAGTACCATATACTATGGGACTAATAATCTAAAAGCTATTTTGGAAAGTAGCTGTTGCTGGAATAGTGAAAAACACTGAATTTCTCTAATATTCAGATACTTCACTAATATTCAGGTATGCTTATGAAAAAATGTTCCTTTAGTCATAAACAAAATATAGCCTCAATTCTATATTGCAGCTCCATGTCTTATTGCTTTGATATGATGTCATGCTACCATTCTTAGCTAAGCTTGTGATATCCATGTGATTACAGTAGCTACCTATAGAGGGAAGAGGAAATGACCTAGTGGAACAGGAGGAAATGCTGATACCAAGGCAATAGTCAAATAAAAGAGTCCAAAGCAAGAATGTAGTGTGAATAAATGTCCCAGTCCACACCATGGATCCCAAGAACATAAAGAAAGCAAGGTAGGAAACTGTAATGGGATTGAGAACACTCTTGGGAAACAGAAGGAAGAGCTGCAGCCTAGAAAATAGTCTGGTAAATGAAATTTGACTCCAAAAGAGTAATGAGGATAAAGAAAATATATTAGAAGGGGACCCGCCCTGGTTTTCTGGACAGTAAACGCAGCAGAAGGGAGAGGCACTTTCAAGTTTGGTCTGGAATACCTCAGAGAACTAACATCAATCTCTCAAGACAATGGCTGTTATCCCTTCCAGACTTTCAAAGCTTACTTCTAAATCCTAGTGGATCAGAGTTATTTTCCAGCAAATTTCTTACAGTGAAAATTATACCCATCCTTTTCTAACATGATCTGGATTATGTTCAAAAAAGACTCTGGATGGTAAATTGTGAATGCAGAAGGTGCACAGAAATACTGACTTTTTGCCACTTTTATGACCATGACATATATAGTCCTTTATCTTGTTCAGTGTGATTAAAAAAAGACTCTGGATGGTAAATTGTGAATGCAGAAGGTGCACAGAAATACTGACTTTTTGCCACTTTTATGACCATGATATATATAGTCCTTTATCTTGTTCAGTGTGATTCACTTTGGCTGTGCTTTAGGCATATTTTGATTCACTTCATCTTCCAGAACAACTTAGTGTACCACAAAGCCCATCTCCCTGCTTTGAGGAACCAGGAGAGGCCATTCAGGCAGAGTTTTGTTTAGGTTGATGCTGTTCCACCAGCCCCTCCCTTTATTGACTCTAGCTGGCAACTGAGGCCTTAACAGAATTGTCCATCATAATCTCATAAATTTATCTATTATGATTATTCAATTAGATTTCTCATTGGTCTGATATAACGGTTCCTTAGTTCTCCTGCAAATGAAACCATTTCAACATACAGCCTATTCAGATACTTTCCAAATGCTGCATTGTGTCTGGAATTTCATCCTACAGTCTTTTGTTCCAATCCATTGGTGTTTGTCTAATGACTCTCTTTTTTATGTTCATCTTGTTTTGACATGGTGCTAACACAATATCCTGAAGATGGACGAAAATATCAAAGACTGTCCAGAAATCTTTTGTTGTTTAAGTATTTGGAGCCCAATCTAAACTCAGCTGATAACTGAACTCTTGCTTTTTTTTGTGATTTTTGGAGCAGATAGGCTTTTTATCCAAACTATTTATCCTAATCAGCAGTTGGAAAAGAAGAATGTTAAATAAACTATTTGATTCAGATTTCTTTTTTCTGGATGTTTACCCGGCTGTTGACAAAAGCCAGAGTATGTTTAATGACTTGCTGGAGTTATTTGAGACGGAAGTGGGGAATCTTTCTGATATGTTTCATTTGCTGATGTTAACAGATGGAGGAAAACCAAAATGATGACAGATTTCGTCTTGATACCCAGTTTGATTAACAAAATATATAATGTACCTTGTTAAAAAGTTCAAATCTCCCATATTCAAATGTGTAAATATTTGTAGGAAAGCCAGATAAGAAATTTCCCTCAAGAATGCACTGAATTCTATGTCTGTTCAAAGAAGGTGAGGAGTCCAAGCTTAAAAGTGAGAGATGTGGGAAATCTGATGCACCTTAACTTTTTTTTTTTTTGCATTTGCAGAATGCTCTAACTATTACCATATTTTTCTTTTCCTATATTTGGAGAGAGGAAATATATAAACTGTTTATACATGAAGTGTAAAATGTGTTTAACATGTTTTTAACCCCACCAATAACCCTTAAAAATCCAGGAATCCTGTTCTTGCCCCTTTTCTATTATACTCGTATTCCTCCCACTTTACCTCTTCACTTAACTCACTCTGTATCTCCCAGACTAATAAATGCAACCACCTAGCATTCAAGATTTTGCTTTTTCCTGTTCTAAATTTACCAATGTATGCAAGTAGAACATAATCAGTCACTTAGAGACTGATCAGTGTTACAATAGAACTCCCCAGGATACTTACAACTTGGTTCCAAAGTTCCAATGACAGCCCTCCTCATCTCCTATAATTATGTGCTCGCATGACAGATGTTTTGTAATTGGCCTAGATTTATAGCCATTTGCAGTGTCTCGTAGTCATGTGATCATGTTTTATAATGTTTTTATCAAAAAACATCATTTACTTACAGTTTTCAGCAAAACTGGACCATAGAAAACAATTGGTTTGATTAACAGCCCACATTTGCTGTGTGCTTATGGCATTTGAATAATAAACACCGCAAAATAATCAGTTGAGTCACATGGGTGATCTGCTTTACAACTGAACATAATGGGCAAGTTTTATAACAGTTGTAAACCAAAGACCTGCAATGACATGTAAGCAGTGGTGGAATTCAAATACCTGACCAACTAGTTCTCTTATTCGATGCAGGCCTGGGCCTCTGAGGCCTAGAACAGACTTGGCATCCATACACTTCCGGTGGGCCGTTCTAGGCCTGGGAGTCTTCCTCCAGGTCTCCCAGGCCTAGAATGGACTTCTGCAAGTGGTATCCATGCACTTCCGGTGGGCTGTTCTAGGCCTAGACTGGACTTCTGGAAGCCAGCCAGTTCTCTGAATGTAGCAAAATTTAACTACCGGTTCTACTGGTGTGAACCAGATGAATGCCACCACTGCATGTAAGGATTGAAGGATCCTAATCATACAAGGCACAGACAAAAATAAGGGAAGGTCAAAGAACACGAGGCAGACCTAGAAGAAGATGGAGAGACTACATCAAACACAGATTACAACAATATCAATTAACAATTATTGAGGCTGCCAGAAGAGCGAGAGCCATAACTTTGTATCTCTTTTGACATCCAAAGCATTGAAAGAGGAAGGAGGAAGAGGAGGAGGAGGACTGAAGACAGATGTTGAGCAAAGTAAACCTAATGCATTCAAACTTTGGAATCTTCAAGGAATCCTGAACCATTCTGGCTTTTCCTTCCTTTCTCTCTGAGATTCTGATAAAAACAAAATAAAATGAAATGAAACAATACTTCCACTCAACTGAATTCTAGTGACAAATGTAGAAAACATTATTAAATTACAAAAAAGAAAGTTGATCCTATGAAAAATATACAGAATTTTATATGTTCAGGATCAATAACTTAGAAAAGTTATCATTTTGAGACAGACTTTGAAAAACAGGGAACATTAGGCTCTGGAAAGTTGAAAACATTTGGAGCTTTGGAGGTCTGATATGGACTATGCTTTTTTAGGTCTAATATGGACTTGCATGACTTCATTGTTATTCAGTAAGAAGAGTTATGAAGAACCTAAATACTGCAAAAGCTATCATTAGTCTCCAGAGAGATCTCTTTCCAGGACAAAAAAAAATCAAACTAAGCACTTATCCAAGGATATTTCAGCACGCTGGAAATAGGAAAAACATTACAATATTTTTATGTTTTTGCTCCTTCATCATGGCAGCATCTAGCTAAATTTGAGAATCTAAGTTGAATCAAACCCTGCTAATACTTGGATGGAACTCAACAGAAAATCCCATGGTTGTAGACTATATTGATAACTAATTTTCAAAAATGTCCTCGAAGAAGGCAATGGCAAACTTCTTCCACATGTTGCCAATGCAACATGAATATGCCTATTAAACCTTCAGGAGATGACCTTGATTTGAGAGTTTACCTTTATTTAATAACCAAATATTATTTAAATTGTATGATTTGTATTATTTATTAGATTATTTTAATGCATATATTACCACAACACATGGTAATATAAGAAAATGCTACAAAAATTATACTGTTGTGGAGCTCATAATAGACTACTCTTTGAATATATTTTAGCAAAACCAAGACAGAGAATTTCCTAGCCATGGCTGGTGTGGTTAAATAGTGGTGGAAAAATTAACCCAAACAAAATATTTTTCAGCATATAAAGAGTTCTGAATATCATCCAATCCCTAGCTGTGCTCATTGGATGGGCTTACACTCATTTTTACACCCCATCCTTTGAGCAATGAAGCCTGAGATATCCCTCCATAATGAAAGTGAACCAGCTTGAGACAGAGTTACGAAGCTTTCTCGACTTGTAAAAATGCCAGAAATTTCTGTGTTCAAATACATATAATGACACAAAGTATTGTAAAGATTAACATTCAACTGAAATCAGGTTAGATGTGTGAAAATGGAAAGATTTTCAAATATTCACAATGGAGGAATGGATGGTGAAACTGATGGAACTAGCAGAAATTGTAAAATTAATCTAATTTATTAGTGATTGGAAACCCTTTATAGATTTGTTGCTAAAGAAGATAAAAATGATCTTGTGATTTATGGGATTATGGGAAGATTAGAAAAGGTAGCCTATGGCAAGAAGGAAATTGTGATATCGACTTAAAGAGAGAGGGCAAAGTAAAAATATATCCATAATTGCTGTCCAGAAGATCAGAAACCACCACTTCGTATTTTTTCTTTTTCTTTTCTTTTTTCATTATTTATTGTTCTTCTTTGTTATCTTTATTTTTTTTCTTATGGTTTTTATTCTCTTAATAAAGTAACAAAGTAAATGTATAGTATAATTCTTTATTTTTATTCTTTAATAAAAATTATAAAACGAGACAGAGAGAGATAGAGAGAGACAGAGAGAGGGAGAGAGTGCCAGGAGAACACCATTGTTACAAATTGACAAAAGAAGCTGATAGACATAAAGAGGATTTTGTTTTCCAAAGTTCTCATGTCTTGTGAGGCTTAATGCAATGCCAACAAAAAAAGATGATCTAAGTGAAAAAAATTCTATTAAAATCAATGTGGTCTCATGAGAACAAAAGGGTTGGCAATCCATTTCTCTTTAATGCTGTCAGAACTATTCTGCACCTGATCCATAGAAGTGATGACTGACTTTTGTTCTTACTCTACTTGTAACACTCACTTGCCCTATACTGCTAATTTCTATATCACAAATCCTTACTAAGATTGAACGTCTGCCTCTTCATTGCAAAGCACAAATTGGAATTTTCCTACATCCCTCTTATAGGACTGATGGTCCATCTTCAACAGTCTCAATCTTCACTGTCTTCAAGAGCCTGAGGGTAGTTTAATGGATGCACTGTTGATTTTAGGCATTTAGTTCTCTGCTCAATAGTTTTCTGACTTCTCCCAACATTTACCATCCAAGGTAAGAACAACAACATTGTATACCAAAAGTCTATACCTTTTTCCTCAAAGAATTCCTCAAAGAATTCCACCATCTCTAAAAATTTAGAAATATAATCCCCTTGTTTTATGCTTTCCTATTGAGTCTATGTTTCCAAATTTTTAGAGATGGTGGAACTCTTTGACGTGGACTCCTATTGTGCTTTCTTTAGAACATTTTCTGTTACCTTGAGCACGGATCAAATCTTTATTGTTTGCATAAAGAAGTTCTACACACACACAGAGAGAGAGAGTCGGCATGGTTAATCTGTACAATTTATTTAATTTGTGTTTGGAACATTAACTTTTTCAGACATGTATAATGACTGAACTTTTCTCATGAGTCCTATACTAACTCGTATGTCAGTATGGGCCTTTGGGTTCCATATATATGCAACCTTCAATTAATTGGCATTTTATATGGAATGGAAGGCTTTTCATCTTTTAAATTTGCTTTTCTGGGTCTTGTCAGGGTTTTACTGAATTTTAAATATTCTGCTTATGCTGACAGAAAGTTTGAACCCTTGTATAAGCATTGGAAAGCCTGCGATAGTTTGCATTATGGGAAAATTGTGGTGTTTATGGTATTTAAACTGGTGTTTTCTATGCTTGGGTAATGTTGATTGTACTTGATAGGTAATAAGAAATGTATCTATAGACTAAGTTGCCAGGGATGCTGTGCAAATATTTCTTTGGTTTGGTGCATTGTTTCTACAGCAGGTTTCATTGTTTCTTAAAAATGTATAAAATAGTGCTAGGTTACATTTGCATTAATCCTAATAATATGGCCATCAGTATGAGCCTTGCCTATGCAAGGAAGAAATGAAGACATTATCAATAAATAAGAAAAGCAAGTTAATATAGGCCTAAAGGGAACATATGGAAGACTAAATTACACACACTCTTTAAATTCATATAAAGGAATAATGGGATAATTAAGACAGCCCTGGCTTAATACAGCATGAGAATGTATAAATGTTTAGTTTCAACATTTTTGCTAACCAAAGGCTTTGCTGTTTCATAATCAGCCATTAAGCATATTGGTGTTACCCCTAAAATCTTATAGCTTTGCCTTTGCCAGTATGATTTGGAGTTTTGTTTTGTTTTGTTTTGTTTTGTTTTGTTTTTTTGTTTTGTTTTGTTTTGTTTTATTATTTTATTTTATTTTATTTTATTTTATTTTATTTTATTTTAAAAATCTCCACTGCTTTTCTAGAAAATGAAATCTATTTTAATTTAAGCAGTGTGTGTGTGTGTGGTCTGGATTTGAACTTGGTAGAACAATGGCTTTAATAATTGTGCCAAACTCTTAACTTTTTTGGTGGTCTGATAATATGGATTGTTTCTATTTTGTTGTTTCATAACAACTGTTTTTCTTTAGCAACTCAAATCTGGCAGTTATTACTGTTTATAATTGAACTGCCCAAGAATCAAGACTGATCAACACATTTGGCACACATGATTAGCCAGAATGAATTAATATTGTTAATAATGTGAGTGGAATTTATGTATTAAGAAAAAAAAACCTCCTCTGTCTGACAACTACTCAATGGTCCCTAAAATTGCATGTATTTCTCAGTCATCAGCACAAGCCTCAAAGTCAGCTCTGTGTCAGCCAGTTTCCCTTTAAATGCTACGTTAAGCTTAATTTCATATGTCTTTCATAGATTGCCCCATTTGTGCTGTGGGGCCAATTGCATTACAAAGAGCTCTTCTGAAGAAATTAATAAGATAAAGTGCCTGAGGGTAATGAAACAAAAGGCAATACATCTCTGCTTCCACATAATGGCTCATTTTCTAGATGTATACCTACCCTGAATTCAAAGAAAGCAAAATGTTCCATTGCCTAATTTTCTCTTCAATTCTTTTCATTAGCCTTAAAAGAATCTGTATTTTTACAGATGATACTGCATAACCAGATCTGCATCATGTGTTACTGATACTGCATGATATTTCATAAAAATATTGTCATTTCACCAACACTCCAAGTGGCATGGAGTGTTGCTGGCATTCAAAGTTGGCCTTTGATCATAAATAAAATGGAACCAACGCTGGTGTTCTGTTTATAAGGAGTGCTGGTGGCACAGTGGTTAGAATGCACAATTGCAGGCAAACTCTGCCCACAGCCTGGAATTCGATCCTGGCTGACTCAAGGTTGACTCAGCCTTCCATCCTTCTGAAGTCTGTAAATTAAGGACCCAGATTGTTGGGGGCAATACTGATAATACTGACAATTGTAAACCACCCAGAGAGTGTTATAAAGTACTATGAGGCAATACATAAGCCTAAATGCTATTACTATTGCTGTAACAGTTGCACAGAATTCTCTCACACCACCAATAATATGCCAATCTGTTAATGGAGCTCAGTCCAGATTTTGCCCTGCCATTTGAAGTGTTGTGATTTAAAAAAAAAAAACTGTTCAGGTTTCTTCACACAGGTGTACACTAAATATCAGCTCCTGGATTTAAATTTAAAATTTTCCCAAGATCACTAATTTTTTCTAAATATAGGAACAGATCAGCCTTGATGGAAATAAAGTCAATCTTTCTACTTGCATAATTTTATAATTTAAGGTGATAGAAGAAAAATGCCAAAATGTACTGTAGAAAATTTCATGACTCTGCTTTCTCATGTAAAATTTATGTAGGTAGGAGAAAACTCATCCCCCCCTCCCCAAATCAGTTGTCACATTTTACTCTCCCCAAATCCATTAGTAAATACTCTTCCTAATATGAGATCTGATACCAGGCTTCTTTCAGCAAACAGTATAACTGGAATTAAGAATGCAGATCTCAGAGATATAATTTTATTGAAAGGGGTAATGAAGCTATTACAAAAGAATTCTAAAAACTGCTATGTTCCAAACACAGGCCCTATTTACAGTGGAATTGAGGTTCATCTCTGTTTAACTTTTATCCCATCTGCTTAATGCAACAAACCTGAAGCTTTTCTTTTTTATTTTAACCTCAGAGGAATAGTTTCCAGCTGTTTTTTATTATGTTACTGAATTAGTCTTACTTTAGGCTGTTTACCTCTGACTTGTTAGAACTAGTTCTCACATATGAAGTGTATCACATCTGAAGTGCAGCAATTCTTTAGATATTAGATCCATCTCAAGGACTGTTAAAAAATTGTCCTCAACACATTCCACATTCTTTAATCAATCCTATAATGAAAATAAGAATATGCAGTATATGGCAAGTGCCTCTTAAGAAATGTTCTTTTCAAAATTATACAACAATTCTGTTGTATTTCAACAGAAGAGAGTTATCTTTGCAAACTATCAAGAATCATCTTTTATTTCAGTTTTCAGGAAAACTTTTAAAGGACTTATTTGTATGTAGAAAAGAGCCGGGATATAGAACTGTTGCTGTCCAGATAGTGCTGAACTATAATATTAGAATAGAATAGAGCTGGAAGGGACCTTGGAGGTCTTCTAGTCCAGCCCCCCGCTCAAGCAGGAGAATCTATACCATCTCAGACAAGTGACTGTCCAGTCTCTTCTTAAAAACCTCCAGTAATGGAGCACCCAAGATTTCTGAAGGCAAGCTGTTCCACTGGTTAATTGTCCTCACTGTTAGGAACTTTCTCCTTAATTCCAGGCTGCTTCTCTCTTTGATCAGTTTCCAACCATTGTTTCTTGTCCTGCCCTCTGGTACTTTGGAGAATAATTTGATCCCCTCTTCTTTGTGACAGCCTCTCAAATACTGGAATACTGCTATTATGTCACTCCTATTTCTTCTTTTCTTTAGACTAGCAAAACCCAAGTCCTGCAGCTGTTCTTCATATATTTTAGTCTCCAGGCCTTGGATTATCTTAGTTGCTCTTCTCTGAACTTTTTTTGTAATATGGTGACCAAAATTGGTTGCAGTATTCCAGGTGTGGTCTCACAAGGGTTTTATAAAGTGGTACTAATACTTCAGGTGATCTTGATTCTATGCCTCTGTTTATGCAACCCAGGAGGAGGGTTATGAGGAGGTATATCAGAAGAAGCTGCTTAACATATGAAAGGTCATTCCTGATTGGCTTATTTATGTAATAAAATTATATGTTCTTCCTCAGTTATATCTCAAAGACATTTATGATAAAATATTAGAGTGCAATAATAAAAATTACAAAAATGTATTCATTAAAAAGGTATGGGAAAGGGGGAATGAAACCTAAATAGAAAGAATTCATTCAGAACTTATACAGGGTAGGACCTGGTGAAATCATTGCAGATGAATAATTCACATTGTTTATGTGAAAACACTTGGTTCCTCACAGATTTCAGGGAAACACTTGAGCAAGTACATTCAACCACAAGTAATTGCAGTATGATACTCTGCAAATCTTCGTGCACAAAGCAGAACTTCTGACCATCTTAGTTACTTATTAAATATATGTGATAGGTATCCTGGTTATAAGTAATTTAGGTCATTTAGTCAAGACAAAAATCATTCAGAACATTATATATGTAAAATATACTCTTGATTCTGGCTCATAGCTAATCGTCAACCAATGCAATTGGTCCAACAGAAGTGTTACATATGTATGGCCAGCTCCTGTATTCAGAAGCCTGAGTGTGTATTGTACCACCCCCATTTGCAAGGGGTGTTCCAAAGCTGACTCCAGTTGTGTCTTCACTTTGCTGATGGTTCTAGTGCAATGGTTGGCTGTAAATGCACATCACATGTAGAACAAACATTTGAGGTATGACATGGTTGCTTTAATGTTTGGAAAGAGCCATTTACTTGCTCTTTTTAATGCTTTGCACAGCTCTGGTACTAGTAAAACAACGAAGAGGGCAATTTTTATGTAGACATTTCATTCCACAAAGCAGGAGGAAATAAATACACGTGTAAGTATTAGGCAATCACACGACAACTTTCAAAGTCTTTAAAACATAAATATATATGCTCTATGGCAAAATGTCTGATCTAAGGAAGGGAAAACCCTTATTTTAGTTAATTGTTCTGCAGTCTTAGAAAGGAATGCTTCTCTAATTAATTTGCTTTGTTTAAAGGAGGAAGTATCCAGAAAACCTAATGGCTTCATCCCTAGGACAAAATGAGTATGGCACTGTTGCAACAATAGCTCTGGCCTTTTCAGCTCTACTGAAAAGATCATGATGTACATTCAAGAACAGAGATCGCACAGGGCCACTGCTGTCCTGCAGGCAAAAGTTTCTCCAAAGTGAGATATAGCACTCATTTTGGAAGAAAATAAATCTGATGTAAGCAAGCCCATGCAGTTGGTGTTTGGAATGGAGAACTGATTTTTAAAACTTAATTTGTCACATATGCACAAGCACATGCACGTGCACACACACATACACACATACACACATATCATGGCACTTCTGTTTAAAGAGAGAAAAACAGTTCTGTTTTGTCTTCTAACATTTTGCAACCTACTATTTTCAACTCAATCACCCTAGTTTGTATAAATGAAAAATGAAATTCAATTTCTTACACCCAATAGGCAGTAGTTTGCACCAGTTTGGCAGAACCGGTAGCTAATATTTTGTTGCCCAGGCCCAGAATGCACTTCCCGAAGCGGCAATGACACACAGAACCGGTTGTTCACATATTTGAATCCCACCAATGCCAATAGGTGCCAGTTTATAAAAGAACTAACGAAGATCTCAGTTCGTTGGTTTGCTTTCAGGTAATCAAGAGTTAAAGATTGTTGAAATGGGAGTATTTTCTATTCTTATTCTATTTAGTTCAATTGGAAAGTGATTCTGGCATGCTAAGTAAGTCCTAGTAATCTGGCAATGAAACTGGGTTCTCCTTACTTCCTCTAATAAGAATGGTCCGCCAGGAAAATATGATCCATTTTCTTTAGAGATTCCTTTCTCTTCCCCAACAGTCATTCAAATATTGCATTTGTGTGCATTTTTAAAAATGATCTGTACTTCTTAGCTTCCTGCCTGACTAAGGGGTCCATCACCTCCTCCTCATTTTTTTTTTGACCAGAAGGTCATGAGGAGGTTGTGGACTAACACATTTGCTTCCAGTAATCTTCATATTTTCCATTTGAGACCATTTAAACACACATTGGATTTCTTGGAGTTTAGGCACTACAGCTTTCTTTATGACTTATATATTGCCCTTTGTTCTGCACTGTTTTCTTAACAGGCACAAATTTCACAGATTTTCTTTGAAACAGAAAATTTATAGATGTACAATATAGTATATTTAAAACTAAATTAAGACAATGAGGTAATTAGAACTCTAAGGCTACAGGAACCTGGATTCATATTCCTATACAACTGGATTCATATTCCTATAGCCACTGTTCCTATACAAACAGTGGCTATCTTTTAAAAGCTTGTGTAATTTATTAAAGCACAGCTTTTTGAGGCAGTTTGCCACATATGAAGCACCAAAAATTACTTTCCATAGTTTCAGATATCTATCTATTGAAATATTTGAGTGGCTGGCTGGAGAATTTCACCTTTAACCACAATACAAGATGGTTGTATTATACAACAGGGATCCCCAAACCCTGATCCATGGAGTGGCACCAGTTCGCAGCATGCCAGAAACCAGGCCGCACAAACAAGCAAAGCCCCATCCGTGGGATGCAGGCAGCACATGAAACCACACACCCTCTGGTCCATGGAAAAACCTTTCTCTAAGGAATTGGTGCCTTGTGCCCAAAAGGTTGGTGGCCACTGTTGTATGGTATGTGAGATTTTCATGCATTCTCATATGTTCTTATTTATAGTTTATGTTAATTGCTCTTAACTAGTATTTCAAATTTATTTTAATTGTTTATACGTAGATGATAGACAGACAGACAGACAGACAGACAGACAGATTAGTTGATTCTGACCTTAACAGGCTGATAAAAGGAAAGAGGTATAACTAGATTAATATTGTTTTTTCAAAGGTTTGTTCCTCTCAAAAGGGAATCATTCCTGCAATCCATTACATGTTTTATTCATTATTTAGTATCCTGGTCAACTGTCCTACTTGAAGTGTTCTTTAATACTTAGGCTGCAAAAATGGACAGCTTATATGACAGAAAAGAAATACAAAAATCCCTCTTGCTAATGCTGTATATTATTACAGCTAATATAGTCGCATTCTTCCTTTGAGATTTAATAATGCCTGAGAAAATCACTGGAGATGATTATAAAAGGGGTGGGACACTAACACACATCTCATACTCACTGTGAGTACATTAGCCCTGCACCAGATGCATTAGAATTTCTCAAGGTTTTTTTTCCCTTAAGACATTTTTTCTTTAAGCTGAACAATCTTGTTCTTTTTTTAAAAAAAATTTTTTTGGCAAGCTCTAAAGCACAGTAACTTCAAGGATGGACATTTTAGTGCCATCCTCATGTGCACAAATGTTATTCTTGATTTATGGTGAGAAAAAAGAGAAGTTACAGAAATGTAGTCTCTCAGATGGCAGCATTGAATAATGTTCTCTAGAATTTGGATTGCAAACATGAAACTGAAACAATGAAAACTGTTATTGGCTAGGAAATTTGTGAGGTTATTGACACTGGATAGACGAGGCATAGGGACAGCCACAGAGATGTATTGAGTCACATAGTCTAAAATAATGAGGTGTTAGTGCCTACGTGGAACACACTGATGACATTCTGCCCTGGGGTCCCGCTTTGCACTTTGTGATGTCAGTTTTTCATGTTTCATTGCCTTCTGGAGTAGGTTATTGTTGGCAGGCTGCAAACAAGTAGCTACTGTGGGGGCCCTAGACTTAGATTTCAGACAGACCTGTGACAGAACAGAGGAAAAAGAAAAGAAAGTACTCTTCTGGGTATTAAACCCATCACTGACTTTTTCAATGGGAATCAAAACCTGTGCAGTTTCATTAGTTATGTAGTCAATAATGCAATCACATACAGTACCTTGTGTACTTCAATGAGTTTATCAGATCTTGCCATATTGATGCTGCCCTTTACCTAGCAGGTAATATCAAAAGGCTACAGCTGCTGAAAGTAATACAAATATTCCAGTTATTTTTCAAGATTTCCTTAACAAGGAAAAGAACACTCTGCAAATACTCATATATCATCCAAGGCACATGGTGAAATGACTTCCCATATTCCAGGGATGGTCAAAATTCAAATCAATTCCAAATCAGTATTCCAGAGAATGAAAAATGGAAGAGCCATAGAGAGTTTGTTTCACTTTTAGTACAATGAAGTAAAAGTGTGGGACACTGACATGTTGTCATCTACTGACATCAGTTTGCTGCTGCAGCTGCTGCAGGAATTCATACAATCTTTCTCTGAGATGTCCAGCTAATACAAATGATAGCATTTAGAGATATCTGCAGAGAGAAGTAAAAAAATATCAAGTTAGTAGTTATGCTCATGTAATCAAATCCCTACTCTTGTTCATATGTGTTACATGTGCAACACATGTATAATTTTTTTAAAAGACCGCTGTAATAATGCTATTGTGGTAATCATTTTGCCTTTTTGAAACCATCTTCCCATGAAATCTCAGTAACATTGCTGTTACTAGAGGGAAAAAAATATGCAAGCTAAGTATATTTCCAATTTTACGTAAGAAATCTTGGTTTATCCTTGACTGCAGATTACTGTAAAACTCCTCCAACTGGAATTTTGCAACCTTTGAGTTTGCTGACTGATTGAAGGGTGGGTGGGGTGGGGATTTATCCTTTTGATTCTTGAAAGGGTCCTTCATATGCATTTCCTCCTTCTGATTCAGGCCCCTACACAGTCCAAACTGGAGACAGGACTCCAAAATGTAGTCACATTTTAATGTGGAAAAAAATGCTGGCTAACTTACAGGTCAGCCCTGTGCCTCTAATATTTCTTTACCCATAGATTCCTTGAGGACTGTGTAACTTTCCTATGGGTTAAATAACCTTATGGAATAGCATAGAAGGGAGGGGAGCTGCAGGAAATTGGCAAAATTGAGGAACCCCATTCCTCTTGGGTCAGTGAAAGAAAAGGGGACCTTTGGATCCAAGCCATTGACTTTTTGCACGGAAGCTATTTTTCTTTCTAAACTGAGATTGCAATGTAAACACCACCCATTGAAATACTACATTCTTGTCGGCTGGCTGCAGTAGTAATGCTTGTGGCCATCAGATGTGTTATCCTAACAGGCTTTAATTCCCAAGCTTAGCTTCTGGAAACTGCTGCCTGAGATTTATGATGCCCTTTCCCCTGATTTCAGCAAAGATAATTGGAAAGGCACATGTACCAACTTCCACTGTGTTCTCAAAATCCCCCGAGCACCTTCAATTAGAAAACAACTTTTTGACTTAATATCCTTCAATTGTTAAAAATCTGCGTCACTGAGAGATTGCAGTGAAACGTGGTGCTTCCAACACATTGGCATTTGATTGTGAAGGGATGTGATTGTTCCACATTTAGACTGGAAAGGGTTAGGAACTTTGCTTCCCAATGTGCTTAATGAATAAAAAGAAAATTGGACCCTTGAGCCAGAGTCAATGATCTAGTTGAGTGAAAAATGTTTGCAGGTTAACAAGGGCAACTGTTCCTTGCTATAATTCCCACTGGGGATGAATGACAAAAAAGGCTAATAAACCTCAGGCATAGTATTATTTATTAACCTGTTTTCTTCCGAGAAAATAGTTGTTACACTAGATCTTGGAAGACATAAATTTTTCAAAATGAGCTTTTTTGGCAAAGTAATGGTCATTAGCAGATAAATTTGTCCTGTTTGTGAAGCTGCCAAAATTAACACTTAGCTAGCAATCAATAGGAATATTTCAAAATAAGTTTAGTTGAAGATTTCAGCATTACTCCTCAGTTGAAATGGCATATAAATATCACTAGCAAGTGGATGTCATGAGCAAATGTCAGAGCACACAGTCCCTGAGACAAAGAAATGTACCTGAAGCACAGAAGGTGTAGAACACCAGAAAGCCTTCTTCTCTGCAATTGGAATTAGATGAAAATAAGTATGCAATAGTGGCAAACATCTGTAGCTCGGATGTAGGATGAGGGTGAAGGTTTGTTCTCTGAGCTTGTGGGTTGGTTTCTGAATGTTTCGTTACCACCCTGGTAACGAAACATTCAGAACCCAACCCACAAGCTCAGAGAACAAAAATAAGTATCTCCAGTGTATATATTTGTACTGTTTTTTTGTAATATCTCAGTTCTGCTCTGCACTTTGCTGCTGTTTTAGAATTAGGGTTTAGTTATTTCTTTGTTAATTTCTGTAATTGGTACTTTAATCAAATAAATTAACAAAAAATAACTAACATCTAAAGAGCTGCAAAATGCACAGCAGAAAGAACCTGAAAAATAAATCATAATACAGGTAGTCCTCAACTTACAACCACAACTGAGGCCAACATTTATGTTGCTAAGTGAAACATTTGTTAAGTAACTTTTGCCCCAAATTACAACCTTTCTTGCCACAGTTTTTAAGTGAATCATCACAGTTATTAAATTAATAACATGGTTGTTAAGTGAATTTGGCTTCCCCATTGACTTTGCTTGTCAGAAGGTCGCAAAAGGTTATCACAGGACCCGAAGACCCAGCAACAGTCATAAATGTGAGACAGTTGCCAAGAGTCTGGATTTTGACCACATGACCCATGGGGATTTACAATGGTTGTAAATGTGAAAAACGGTCATGTCATTTTTTTCAGTGCTGTTGTAACTTTGAACAGTCACTAAACAAACTGTTATAAGTTGAGGACTACAGCAAGAATAAAAAAACAAGACCAAATCAACTATAGTTTTATGAGGCTGTTTAAAAACATGCCAACCAACTCAAATGGGACTATCAGCTGAACCTTAGCAAATGAAAGGGTGAACAAGAAACTGAAGACAGATCTCAAGGAGGCAGCAAGAGGACATCTCTAGTCCAAATTCTGGATGTCAATGATTTGCTTGTTTGTTATTTAGAGCTGGCCTTAAGCTAATATAATCATCAATGCACCCTCAGTATCCAAAAAGCTTTCAGAAAGTTTTTATTAGGCTCCAAAAACGTCCTGAGAGTGGGTGCTACCCTCATTTTGGAAGGCAGGCTGTCCAACAGGAAGGATGCTCTCAAAGAAAATACTCATTGTCGAACACTTCCTGCCACCCTTCTGGTAAATGGGGATTCTCTGGTCTGTGACACAGGAACACAGAATTGATCAGGCAAAGATGATATCCTATAAGTATTTCTCAGCCTCAAGAATTTTAACATGCGTGGACTTCAACTCCCAGAATAGTAGCTGAGGAATTCTGAAAGTTGAAGTCCATAAATCTTAAAGTTTCTGAGGTTGAAAAACACTGTCCTAGATACCCATGCCCTGAGCCAAAGAAGGCATTAAAGGTAGCAACCAACACCTTGAAATGCATCTTGCAAAAATATTTGTAACCAATGCATTTCATACAGCTGTAATGTAACACACTATATCATAACTGACCAGGAAGAATTGCAAACTGCTATAATTTGGACTAGCTATTTTTTTTTTAGTTATATAGTTTAAAAGCATTGATTTCAGTACAGGATCAATTCATTGTAATATAATTAGTTTGCATTGTCTCCGCTTTTTCTATAAATTAATAGAAGTTTGAAGAATATAGAATTCAAGCATAAAATCTGCTACACCAGTGGCCCCAACATTTTGGGCACCAGGGACTAGTTCTGTGAGAGAGGTTTTTCCACGGACTGGAAGGGGTGTGGTTTCTGGTGCTGCCTGCATTTGCACGGCCCAGTTTCTGGCATGATGTGGACCGGTGCATGTCCATAGACAGGGGTTGAGGAGCCCTGTGCTACACAATTTTTTCTTCTTTATAGTGTACTAGTATACTCTATGCAATGTACTAGGGTTTATTCCTTCTGGAAAGTGGGAATAATATAGGAACCATAATCAATCATTAGGAATAAAAGTAACAAAAGTATCCCATATCAGGTTTGAACTAATCTTGTTCAGAACACTGAACGCAAAAATTGTAACGATTTCTCAGTAAAACAGATAGGATTCTCACAAGTGGTTCTTTGTCCTGTATGGCTCTTTGATCTCTATTTTCCACACAGAGAAAGTTTAAATATTGAACTGTAACATAAAGCATATTTCTTAACTAATTCTAGCTTTCTTTATAAATCAGTGCCAGAATTCCTATCACTGTGGGTTCTCATCTTGTATCATAAATTAAAGGAAGGGCTGGACCATGTCAAGTTTTGGGTAGAACTCCAAGGAAAATACAGATGCTGCACAAATTAAGCAAAAAGGCCACCTACTGAGTCAGTACTGATTTGTGCTGTTGAGGTAAGATATAATACTATTAGAATAAGTGCCAGGATAATTTTGATCTTAAAATCAGCATTTAGATCACAATTATTAATTGTAATTTTTACTATAGATTGTTGAATATGCCAGCCATATATTTAGACTGGATTTGGCATTTTTATTCACCTATCAAGTCCTTCCCAAGGACTTGGGATAATCAGATGTTGTTGTTTGATTCTTTTGAAAGTATCATCACAGAATGTAAGTTGTTCAAAATAAAGCTGCCTTTTGCAGTTGACTGTTGGTATTTTAGTCAATGCTAAAGGTGCTCCAGAGTTTTGGGATTTGTACCAAGGCATCTATCACTCTTTGCTTTCTTTAGCCACAGTCATTCTACTTCTATTTGGAGGTCTTCGGGTTTTGTGATTTTTTCTGTTTCTTTTTCTTCCATTCTGCTGTCAAAACCTAGAAACCAAAATAGTGTGAAAAATATGCGTGCATAATTTTATATCCGTCTGTTCAATGAAATTTTCTCTTTGGAAAGTACATAAGGATCTCAGCATTGAGATTCAACAATCTGTCATTATTTATTAGAGAAAATGACCATTAATCCCACCCAGCAATCAGATCTGTAGTTATAATGGGGTTGAAGTAGAATTGCAAATACCCAGCTTTAAAAGCCTATTGTGCCAGAAAGTTCAATAGAAAACTTTGTGCCAATCATTTTCTCAGCTCAAATTGATCACAGGATCAGGAGACAGAACTAGGGAAACTCTTATGTATGCTCATTAAGATATATGGAATATAAATAAATAAACTTTTTCAGAAAGGCCTTTTGAGTTAGATTAATAATGGTTCACTTTTTTCTTTTTAAAAAAACTGAGTTCTGCTTATCTTATTTTACTTTTAGTCCCTTGAGCTTCCTATAAATAAGAAAATATAAAGAAATATATCATATTTTTCCTGCCCAAAAGAAAAAATCATCTATGAAAATCAGATGTTTTGTTAGGGTGGTTCACATCATTCATACAACGATATTTTTAATTCTATGCTTTAAATTCTTCTTCTTTGTTTAGAAAATAGAGAAAAATTGGACATAAGTGTAAACAAATAAACAAATAAATCAATTAGTTATGGAGAAAAGACAAGACAGCTAAGAAAGCTGAACATTCTTTTTTTGCTATTGTTTTTGAAGCTACATTGAGTCACAACATTCACAGAGGACCATAATATTGTTTGAATCCTGTGGTTTAGATTGTCCTCCTTTGTTTAAAAAAAGGAGTGTTGTGAATTAAGACTGTGGAGGGAAAGAATTTAACCCTTTCTTTTATATATTTCTGTTACTAAAAACTTTCCGAATGCTCCTTCAGATTAGAAAATTCAAGTGAAAATAGAAAAGGAACTTTTGTTTGTGCTTTTCTATGTGCTTAAAAAAAAATCCCAATCACTGATATATTAAATATCACAAAGAGCTTGGCACTTGTCTGTAATCTACAAGTTTTGTAAAAAAAATTATAAACATATTTAATTGTTGTGGATTTACATCTATCCCACTCACTGTACCTTGGTCTCCATCTGCCTACATACTACAAAAAAACTGTGTTTTAAATTAGCCAAACTAAGGCAAACTAATTTTACACTTGTGGGAGAAGAGTTCAGATATACAAATAACACAAATGAGTCATTCTGAAAGGTTATATTCCTGGATGGCTTGTAAGATTATTGTATCTGAATTTATATTTTTTTCTGTATTTGGGTATTTATTTCAAGGGGACGTGAGTATTTCAAATAACTCAGCCCTAAAACCCTGATCCTAGGGGTCAGCCTTAATTAAAATTGAATATTCTCCAAATATTTTCATTTTCGAAAAAACAAAACAATAAATATTGTGTAAAAATAGATTTTACTTTGAAATAAACAGAGATGTATACTAGAGATAAGAAAGTCTCTTTTCAGTCTTGTTAAACTTTGCTTCTGGTTGTTTCATGGACATATTAATGTCATTTTCTTGACAACAATGTCGAATTGGCTTACTGCTACCTGTTTTTCCCCCTCCCTCAATATAGTCTATAGCCTTGGGCTTTTCTAATATCCAAGAACTAACCAAGGCACAATCTGCCAAGCTTTCTAATATTTGTTAAGATTAGGTAGGCTACCACCTAGCCAGACATTTTAGTATCATGTTCATTAAATATGCATGTATATTATTAGCATTGTATAACTATTAAATGAAAGTAGCCAATGGAACAGGAAACCTTAGACACAAACTAAAACATTAACAGAAGTCCAGGAAATATAATGTGACAATAAGCAATTTTTGATTTTTTAAAAATCATTGCAAAGTATAAATGTATGCATTTTGTTATAGGAGGGAGGATAAAGGCCTCATAACCATGCAATTACCATGGCAGATGAATTATTACTTTTGTTAAATATCAGGGTAGAGATGAAAAAAGGACACTATAAATTAGTTATTAGATTTTGCCATAGTTCTTTTCTCTGGCTGTTTGAATCTCTGTACAGCATCGTAATGCTAGATCATATATTTTAACAGCAGAACACCAGAAACACTGTAATGATCTGGCATCCAGCCTTTTGGAATAAAAGCTATAGTTAATCAAATAAATCATTCCTCAACATGATTGCACTGGAATTATGACTGCACTGTAAATTTCAGATAAATCTGTCTTATTGTGAAAAGCAAACTACAGAAAGAAAAAAGGAACAGAAAGGGAAGGAATGGATGGAACAGCAGTGGCAACATTATGAAATAAGATCTTTGGGGAACATAACCTGAGATTTCCTCATTTCTTACATTTAAGGTTATATCAATGGCCAGTTATTAACCCAATCAGATTTTCTTTTTTAAAGGCCTGTGGGACCTATAGCTCACTTACCAATGGTTATGAAATATCTTTACTCCAGTAAAAATCTCCCTAGTGTTGGATTACACCTGAGGATGTTCACATTCACTGTCATCTATTGAAGCTCATCAAGCAATTTTGGGCTGGTCAATCTTTCTTGGCCCAACCTACTTCAAGATATTGTTGAAAAAAATGGTGAAGGGATATTATGCACATCATCATGTGTGTCTAGGAAAAATGGGATAGAAGTCTGGATGATGATGATGATATCATCATAACAAAATAATGTTCTTCATGCGTCAATTCAGAAAGCTCAGATTGTTCAAGGATCTGCTAATACAGTTATACAGAGGAATTACTAGGTCTGTCATTTGTAGTTCTATAACTGTCTGGTTTGGCACAGCAACCAAACAGGACAGGTACAAATGTCAACAGATACAGACTGCAGAAAAAACAATTGTGTATACTACACAAACCAGAAAGAAGGCTGAGAAAATATCTATGGACACTTCAATTCACTTCAACTTTTCCCATCAAGATGCCACTATAGGGCATTGCATGCCAAAACAACTAGACACAAAGACAGTTTCTTCCCCCATGTCATCGGTTTACCATTGTGGAAGACCGTATTGCTATTATCCTTGCCATCTTCTCATCCGTGTTATCTTCTCATCTTTCTCACCTCTCATCTTTCCTGCTACCATCTCTTATTGGTATATGATTTATCAATTGTTATATCTTATGATTCATGATTATATCTTATGATTTATGATCTATGACTTATCACTTTTTGGTTGTATGTACACTGAGAGCTTATGCACCAGGGACAAATTCCTTGTGTGTCCAATCACACTTCCTTGTGTGTCCAATAAACAATTCTATTCTATTTGAATTGTTAATTAGAAATGTTCATGCAATACCAAAAAGATTGACCAAATATTTAGCAATCTTAAACTCATACATATTGGAGTGAACAGTGCTAATTTTTCAACACCATACATTTTGTTGTAACTCCATAATTCTTAAGTCCTTAGCTAGGACCCAAATAATTGAAGTCAAACTACTTGATTAGGCTGTGATCAACCTTTGAATAAAAAAAAATAACTCTTTTGAATAGTATATAGATGTTGTTTATGTCTATGTGCCTGTTGATGGCCGATTTGTCAGAATGCCAGGCTTCCAGGAATTCTCTAGTAATTTTGGACTTGGGCTTGATCCAAGATAGTCACAATTTCATACTCATAGACCAACAACAAAGAAGCAAACAACATCTCAATCAAGGGACTGAAAACAAGCTAATAGTCTAACCAAAGAACCACCACTAACCAGACGATTCCCAACAACATTGATAGAGCAAGCCACTAGAGAGAGCAATCCCACTCCCTATTAGGGTAATGAAACGTCTGCAAGAAAACAACCAAGCTCAGAGAGCACAAGGACCCCTCATTTCAACCCTGAGTTACAAATATTCTCCTTCATTGATTTAATCAAGTCTAATAAGAAGAGGTTATCTGAATCAACTTTTGAACAGTTTACATCTTGAGACAATACCTGCAATATTATTAAACAACATCTGCCTATCCCAAATCCTCAGGAAGGATTAGATAGATGAACAAAAATGTCAAATCCAGTCTAAACATCTGGCTGACAGTGGGACCAATCATTATAGCAGTAGTGATAGTAATGGCATACAGATCAAGACTGCAAAAGAAAAGAAGAAGCAAGATTTAAAGCTTTTCCAACCTTTTTGTGAGAGCAGAGAAACAGACCAGGAAACAGCATTTATTTATGCTCCTTAGTCTTGCTAAGAGACCATACAGTATTGTAGGCAGAGACTCATGTGCTTTGAAAAGAATGAAAAGGAAGTAAGTAAATAGCAGATCATAACTTGTAATCATGTATTTTCTGCAGGATTATGTGTTCAGAAGATGAAAATAAATCATGAGATGTACATAGGCCACGGTGCAGAAGTCCCACACCACAGCTAGTAAAAGAAGTTGAAGGCCTTTCCAGAATTAGGAATGCAGACACTTTAAATCCCAAGGACATATATAGAAGTCCCCTTGCTGCCATCTTGTGATTGTTTAAATTTTTGCAGCTCAGATTTGGTTGCCAGAATATGAAGAATAGGTTTCTTACCAAAAGACTCATGAGGATGAATTTGTTTTGGTAGGCTAAATTGACAGCACAGATAACAACTTGAACAACAAGGAGGCTAAGAAGGAAGTGATATTTAGTACAGGTTAGATTAGAAAAATGCTTATATTCTAAAAATATTTTGAAAAATGAGTATTTAGCAGCTGGATCAGTGTTCTTTTGGTTCTCTAATACTATTCTCCTTGCCCCTTGTGCTGCATATGCAGAATTAATGCTGTGGGATACCATTCTACACTTTCCATGCTGCCTGGGAATTGAACTTGCAATTTCAAATTGGATCAAAGAACTCCAAAAATTAAGTGTGTGAGATTTGATAGTGATTTTGTTGATAGTGGAAAAGAAATATATGAATGGAAGATGGAAAAAAAATCCTAAATAAATGTGCAAAAATATCAATGAATCAGTGTGGACGTTTTTTGTATCATATGTATGTATTTATGAATGTATTATGTTTTTGACATGGCTATGCAGATCTTTCTGGAAAGGAAAGAAACAGTGGGGCACAGATTCCATCTCTTATCCAAGTTCACCCTATAATAACTAGGAATCAAAGTTTTCTTGTTCTAATAATGGATTGGTATATTTTGACCTCTCTGGTATATATTTTTAAGATCATATTAGAACAATTTCTAAGTTCTAAGAAATAATCAATTCTATCCAGTGATACCGAAGAAATGCATCAAATCTCTGATGCTGTAGTAGTTTTACCACACTGTAGGAACTAAGAGACTTCTGACTCTTTAAAGATAAGCAGAATTATTCCAACTTCTTTAGCAGATACATGATTTTTTAAAAAAATTTCATCAGAAACGTTGTTGCCATTCAAGTTAATACCATAATAAATATGCAAGAGTTTAAAAATAAACAACACAAATAATACAAATATATAAATATATATATTCTATTATAATTCTTCTGTCTGTTTGCCTATTTGTAACCTTCAATTTAGTGAAGCAGTGCATCATGTGGAAACAATTTTTGAATCAAGGCATCTCAAACAGACAAACTTAAGGAATGTGTCCAAAATCTGGGATCCATTATTTTCATGGGACTGAATTTTCAAGGATCTTTAGACCAGTTATATTGGCAAAGTTGTGGCTGCTGCAGTGCCACTGAACTACCCTGCCATACCGCAACACTGCTGCAGTCAGCTGCAGTGATGTGATCATATTTTCCAGTGCTCCTTGCCAGTTTGCCACAAGCAAAGTGCATGGGGAAAATCAGTTTTGAAGAACGCACACTTCTAATGCTCATCCCTAAACACGTGCATA
The DNA here is from genome assembly GCA_023970755.1 of Azemiops feae. Lineage (NCBI taxonomy): Eukaryota > Metazoa > Chordata > Lepidosauria > Squamata > Viperidae > Azemiops > Azemiops feae. The sequence goes on from JALGBA010004085.1 coordinate 63,373, forward strand.
TTGGCATTACAGTGTGAAGCCAGGTCTTACAGACATTCTTCTCCATCTAAAAAGGTTAAATAGATTATATTGTACAACCTGCTAACAATGTAGTTGAAATTGGTCACTATTCGGTGATGCATGAACAGAAATACAGTATATTTACTGTTTAACTTTTGGTGAACTGATTGTCATCCATCTTAAATGAATGGTCCTTTAGTAGATCATAACCTAACTGTTCTTTAGTGAGTTATTGGATGATGAAACAGAAAGTTTCCAATATATTCTTGAAATTAGTATTACCTGTTTATATGTTTGTGTAAAGAAACTAATGATTTGAAAATGCAAGTTATCTTAAAAAAAGAATGATCTCTTAACATGATATCATTAATGAAAGGCAGCAAGATGTTTTATGCAGTTTCAACAAAGACTTATATGCAGCCCTTTCAAACAGTCAGTCCTTTCTGGTCTATCAGCAGTGGTGGGATTCAAATAATTTAACAATCGGTTCTCTGCCTGAAAAGCAACTTAAGCACATGTAAAAGCACGGGCTTCCCTGAATGCTAAAAGTAAAGTGGGGGTGGAGTAAGCCACTCGAGGAAGAGGTGGAAAACTGCTGCAAGGTGGTCGGTTTCACCCACCACCACCACCCAGGAACAAAATTTCTCAAGCAGCCCTGAGGAGCCTCGGTTGCCAGGGTCTCACCTGCTTGCAGCGAAGCAGCGGCCTGGGAAAGGGAGAAAGGGAGAAAGGCAGCTTATGGTAACTTCCTTCGCCTCCTCGGGTGTCCTTAAGTCTTCTTTCTTTCTTTCTTTCTTTCTTTCTTTCTTTCTTTCTTTCTTTCTTTCTTTCTTTCTTTCTTTCTTTCTTTCTTTCTTTCTTTCTTTCCTTTTTTCCTTCCTTCCTTTCTCCATGCAGTGATCGCTGGTCCACACTTTCTTGCCACCCTGCATTCCTTCTCCATTCTGGAAATGGCAGCCCCGTTTTCTGCCACTCTCCTCCCAGCAGAAGGGAGGAAAGAAAGGACTCTTCATATGGAAGGATGCTACAGTAAGCTCCGGGAAAGCTACACTGGCTAGAGTTGGCTGAGGAAGTCCAGGCTTCCCTTCCCCAATGGTTCTGCAAAGGCCTTAAGGAGTAGATTCGCTTCCCGCAGCACTGACCTAATCCGCTCCTCAAGGGCTTTGCAGAACCATCAGGGAAGGGGAGCCTGGCCTTCCTTGCCCAGCTCCAGCTAGTGTAGCTTTCCCGGAGCTTACTGTAGCATTCTTCCACATGAAGGGTCCTTCCTTCCCTCCCTTCTGCTGGGAGGAGAGTGGCAGAAAACGGGGCTGCCATTTCCAGAATGGAGAAGTGAGACACAGGCCGATGAAGGGTGGCAAAAAAGTGCACACAAGAAAGTGTGGTGGTGGCGACAGAAGGCTGGCAGAGGGAGGTGGCAGGGGAGGCTTGTGCCCTTAGGTCATGGCACAAGCCACAGGAGAGTTGGGAGAGGAGAAGGAGGTGGTGGGGAGTGAAGAAAGCCCCTCCAGCAGCAGACACGGAGCCCCCCAGCTCCAAAATGACAGAAGGATAAGGCCCATCGTCCATAGCATGGCAGTCTGGCTTGTAGGGGAATGAAAGGGAAGAGGTGGGCAGGCAGCTGACATGATCGAAGGTGCCGTGTCTCCGTTTCGTTTTCGTCACTCCTCTCTTGGACTTTGGGGGAGGGTTTTTTTTCCCACCTGGAAGGAAGTTGAATGAAAACCAGATGTGTAGAATTTGTAAGGAATACATATACATACATACATACCCTCAATAGTCAAACTGCATATAGTTTAATGTAATAAAGTATATTGGAGTAAAGTATTACCCTCATTATAGATACATTTAATAAAAGTATGCATTAATTTCATTAGTCAAGTTATATAACAATTACAGAATGAAATAATATTTTTAGGGGATTTGAATATTGTTACTGTTTTCATGATTCTTAAATGTTCAAATAGTAGTTGGCTATTAAAATGTAATGGATTATCAATCTGACAAATTATCTTTTTAACAAAAGACAAATTAAAATTGTCTCTTAATTTAGCCAGTATAGTGTTGTCTATAACTATTCTAAGTATGCATATTCCTTGAATTGGAACTATGTTAAATTGTTTTATGGAGATATTTTACCAGATTTCATCATTTAAATGTGAATAGAATCACTAAAAGCCATGGAATGGAATGATTAAATTGTTGGACAAGGACTTGAGGTCAAGATATTATATGAAGAATTATGACATTTATATTCAAATTTTGTTTATCTAGTTGTTATCCGTGAACTAGCCTACTCTCCATAGGCCATGTTACATTAGGTATAAAACTCTGTAAGATTACATATATCAAAATTAATGTTCATGTTACCATCTGCATGTAGATTAATATAAATGAATAGAATAACATCTATCCTAGCATATTGCCTCACAAAGTTCTTATAACTCCCTTGGTGTGTTACAAAAGACTTTTGATTTTTCCAGGCCTTCATCTTATTATGTGAGTAACTTCTGGTGAATGGAATGCACAGAACTATCTTCTGGGTATTACTTAATCAGAAAAGGCTGCCAGAGATCTATTTTTGCAATTATTAATGTATGTATTGTTTCCTAGTTTTTTTTATTTTTAAAGAAGAACAATGCTTGAAGCGTTTTATTTTGGGTTAAAGGTACAGTGAATTACCCAAAAAAGGACTGAGCCAATTTTAGATCTGTGCATGTAAAACGTCTTTAATGATATTTTCCCCAAATAGTTATAATTCTGATGAAATTATACCAGAACACATAAAACTATATTAACACAAACCCATGTTCAGTCATTTATAACTAAAATACAGCTAGACTATCTGAAATCTCCATTTACTGATTGGGTAATAGACCATAATAAATTACACAAACAAACTGTTATTTTTCCCCAAAATCAAAAATTTAAACCAACGGTCAATAGATATGATGGACAAATTTATACTGTATTATGAATGTTTCTCAAGAAATTGCAGGAGTACAGTATGACATTATCTCATCAGGTGGGAACACCTAACTGACTTTGTTTTGTCTCAGAATGTACTCTAGTTAATATATGAATAGAAAATTACTCAAAATAGATTTTTTAAAAATCCCCAAAGATGGCACCAATAAACCATTTCTGTATTGCTGCAAAGAAAACTGTGCTGAGTTAAGCTACAATACCTTACCTTTCAGTGTGTCTATGGTAATCAGGTTTTCCCAAATTATGAAGTATACCTTCCTTGGGCAGGTGCAGTCCCAGTCCAGAGATGTGAAGGACCTTTTAGTTGTACATTACTAAATAAGCCCCCTTTCCCAAAGTTTCATTGTGCTGTTTTCATTGGTATTCATTTTGGTGTTTGGATTCTTAGAGAAAGTGGGTATATTGATTACAGTAAAAGGAAGCAAAAAAAAAAAAGCAAAATATTATGAACTCTTGGTGTAAGTCAACAGTGAACATGCTTGCCTCTGTAAAGCTAGCAAAGCGACTGTATATACTGTTATCCTGAATATGTCTTCATTTTTTAAAGCAATGGTACACAATTGTCAAAGTCAAAAGAATCTTCTGATATTGTATGGAGCCAAAATTGTGGGTGAGTCAATCATTTCCCCATCCTTCAACATGATTCTTCAATTTATCAAATATGTATTTTAATTGAAATAAAAAAAGAATATTACTAATGATGGCAATATCTGTATTCTCAATTATAAGATTAAAATTAAATCATTGGAACAGAAAAGATTACTCAAATAAACAGATAAAATAATCTGTTTAAAGGAAATAGCAGGGTTTCAAACAGATGAATGGTTAATCTATCCTTATGGAGCTTCTCAAACTTACATCACAATAGCAGCCAAAGTAGTCTTTGAAAAAATGGATTGAAAGAACAGTTTTTGCACAGTCTGATTTATCTCAAAGATCACAGCAGTCCTTGGGCATCATATGATTAAATTAAGACATAATTATATACGCTTTTGAACATATCTCATGAAATTTACCATCTCAAGGACCTTGTCTTATTTAAGATATCTACAGATTGCAATGTCTGCTTTTAGTATGCTTTATTTAGGTCTATGCAAAAATGATATATCTGATTATTTAAATCACTACTCGGTTTTTCTCTAAACATTAATCTAGAAAAGATTTTTTAGCAATTCTTAAACCAAAACAGATAAAGAATATGAAATTGTTCCTAAATTGCTTTGGAAAAGCAAAGTGTCTTACATGGACATTATTTGGCTTATTTTTGAGGCAATCCAAATTTTGATTATCTGGATTTTTTTGTCCATTCCACTGTTTCTTCATCCTGTCATATTGGCCAATTATGACTCCAAACCACAGGAAATAACAGATATATTCTATATAGTCTCAGTGTCCTTTGTAAGCCAAATAGTAGGGTGCCAATTTATAAAACCACATGTAGCATTGGGGAAAACATACCACAAGAGCAGTTACCAAATCAGTAACTACATTTTCTAGTGTCTGGCACTGGAGAAAATAAAGACAGAAGCCTTCATTCTTTCTTTTCTCATTAGCACAGTGATAGAATAATACTGTAGCTGAGCCAATGTGTGGTAAGTGGAGTTGATAAGAGGAAACAGAGTTGTGAGGCTGTCAGGATTTTTAAAGTGTAACATGCAGTAAGAGGAAAGACATTTGAGGAATAAATAAATAGGAAAGGGTTGGAAGAGGAAACCTCTGATTTGACTTATATTTCAAGTCTATGAAAAATTAATAATTGGCAGTTCCTCACTTCATATGTTAGGCAAACATAAAAACCTTGAAATGTGAAGTTCACAGTCCGAGTTTGGTAGAATCAGGTTGTTACTATCAATTAAAACAAGACTGCAATATTTGTAGAGGGTGGACAATCTAGACATAGAAAATAGGAAGTGTCAAGGAAACTGTGGTGGGAGCTATTAAATTACCTTAAGAACATAAAAAGAGAAAAGATTTAATGTGTCACAAAAAGTATGAAGCTGTATTGTTCTAGGATACAAAAAAGGTCAACTGTATTTACAAATCACTAATAAAATAAAAATAAAAAAGTGGAAATAAATATGAATGGATAACAAAGAAGCCATTCCTAAAATATAAAGTCATTAAGATTTTAGTAGCCAGGGGAAAGTGAGCTGTTTATTTTTATTCTGAGATATCAGAATAAAAACAAAATGCCTAAGTCTGTAAGCCTCACCTCTATCGTATAAATCAAGAAAGGGACTGGGCAGTCCTGCAAATATTATTTTGATAAATTATATTATGGCTCTAATATTCTTTTCCAGCAAATACATTTTCTTTCTATTGAAAATGATTTTAGCGTGGAAAAACAAGGAATAAAGAAAGTTAAAAGTCAAGATAATTAAAATCAGAAAGGATAATAGATCCTTATTAAAAGGCTTAGAAACTTGGAAACACTCCACACTTTTAGCTGTTTTCCAAGAGGCATAATAAAAAAGTTGTTGAAAATAATTGCGTAATATGACTATATATATATATATATGTAGGTCTTTGGTAATTCGGGTTTTCTCCCGTGTAAAATTGAAAGTGTCTTGGCAACGTTTCGACGAAGTCCCATTCGTCATCTTCAGGCTGGTGTCTTCGGCTTCGTGCTTCTAGGAGCAATGTGTGATCGCAGCTGTTTCTTCCTTTTAACTGCCAGTGGAGGTATGAACTGATTGGATGGGAGCTTGGCTGTGTTCTGATTGGATGGAGGTGTGTTCTGATTGGTTAGGGGCTTGGCTGTGCTCTGATTGGATGGGGCGTTGGCTGTGCTCTGATTGGATGGGGGTGTGCTCTGCTTGGGTGGGGGCCCTGTTGTGCTAGGATTAGTCTGAGTTGCAGGGGAATTTGAGATGGAGAGCTGCATTGCTGTAGTTTGGCTTCGCGTTCGTGGTCGTGCCACATCTTCAAGGTGGGTGTCAGTTTGCTTCACGTATGGAATGGAGGGGTTTAAAATGGCCAATGATGCAGCTGTGGTCTGGTTTCTGGTCCGCGGTCGTGCCTCATCATCGGTGCGGGTTTGAGTCTGCTTTTTGCGTGGATGTGTGGTGGTGACATCATGTGTGGTCTTCGTGAGTGTGGGTCCAGTGTCGCTCCTTGTGCTAGGGATTCGTCTGTCAATAAGGCTGGGTTTCCAAATGGCTGGTAGGCGGGAGGTATCATCTCGTTTATTCATGCTGTGTGGGCGTTTTTCTATCTCGATGGCTTCTCTGATTATTCTGTTGTTAAAGTGTTCAGTTTTGGCAATAGTTCTGGTATTTTTAAAGTCAATTTTATGTCCTGTGGCTTTGAGGTGTTGGACCAGGGAGGAAGTTGGTTCCTCTTTTCTGACTGAGTCTTGTGTTCTTCAATGCGTGCACTTATTCTTCTGTTGGTTTGTCCGATGTATGTGGTGGGGCAGGCGGTGCATGGGATTTCATATACTCCTTGATTTTCTAACTCAATTTTGTCTTTGGGGTTTTATATATATATATATAAAAGTATTTACTTATATTATTTGCTATATTAACATCCCATATTCCTTCCCTCAAAATAGGCAGTTAGGCTTCACAGTAATCCAGTAAGAGAAATTAAGCAATGAGATAGTGGTTTATCTAAAGCCAACTAGATGGGTAATAAAGAATTTTATCCAAGTTTCTGTAAATTCAAACCATATTTTTCTTTCCTCATTTATTTTGTTTTTAAACTCTCAATTTTGATTTGATATCAGCTATTATTGCATTAAACATTGTGTGTGCATGTGTGAGTGTGTATACCTTCCAGTCAGTTTTGACTTCTGGTAACTGTCTAGACTAGTCCCTGCAGTTGTCTTGGCAAAAGTTTTTCGTAGTGATTTGCCACTGCTTACTAAGGCTCAGAGAGAGTCATTCAGCTCATGATCTTCTGGTCTAGTGCCTTTAACCGCTGCACCAAACTGTCTTTCAGGACATTAAAATACCATTTTCTAGTAAAGCTTAAATATGCTTGACTTAAACATATATGTCTGAACCAAGAAGGAGCTTCTCAGAAAGCTTTCTTAGGCTTTGAAATTACAACTCAAGGCAAGCTTATTTATTTCCTGTTCCTATACAGATAGTCCTTGACTTACAACCACGTTTGAGCCCAAAGTTTCGGTTGCTAAGCAAGACAGTTGTTAGGTGAGTTTTGCCCCATTCTACAAACTTTCTTGCCACAGTGGTTAAGTGAATGACTACAGTTGTTCAGTTAGAGTTGCTAATAGGGTTGTTAAGTGAATATTACTTCCCCATTGACTTTATTTGACAGAAGATTGCAAAAGGTGATCACATGAACCCGGGACACTGCAACTGTAATAAATACCTGCCAGTTGCCAAGCATCCAAATTTTGATTATATGAAAATGGGGATGCTGCAGTGGTTGTAATTGTGAAAAATGGTCATAAGTCTCTCTTTTTTTTAACTTACAAATGGTTGTAAGTCAAAGAATATCTGTATGACTTAAAATCACATGATAACACTAAGGATTTCTGCTGATTCAATCTAAGACTAAAGGTTGTAAATTAATTCAGAATAAAATTTTATTTGTCCAGGCAGATTAGTCAGGTCTGAGCTTCCTCAATTCCATTTTTCACCATCAATGACATCTTTTATCATCCACTTCCTCAATGTACAGCATATGCAGTTAATGGCAATGCTGCAATTCACACCAAAAATAATATTAAAATTAAAATGAGATATTTAATTTAAAGTGACATGCGGGGAAGGAAAGAGAGAAGCCCTTTGAACTTAGTGATCAATAAAACAATCTTGTTGATGGACTACTTAATCACAACATGCACTGAAAGCTTTTAAGTAAGAATAAAGTATCATACTGAATGACAAACATGATCTTGCTGCTCGATTCCCTTCAACCTGGAGCCCAAAAATTGGAAGAGGTGAGGATTTTAGGCCTTTACATACTTGTTCTCTTCAGCAAAACTTTACCCTCAAAAACCTGCTTGGCTGCAAAGGGAGCTCCTATTTATGCCTAAGGGATTGTAGAGAGATTTTGTTCTCCCATTCCTCCATTCATGTCCATATTGATGATAATCATTAATAGAAAATTATGTCCTTCTCTCCACAGCTATGGAATAAAATAACATGAGACCAAACTGGGAAGGAGAACAATGGGGGATTTAAATCAGATCTTTTTTCTCATCTCCTTTATTCTCACTCACTTGGTGAAAAAAAACTTTCCCCCCTGATTCTTGACCTTTTAGCTTCCCTTCCTGATGGTGTATGAAAAGATTTTATTTCATTTTCCTTAGGGAGAAGGAATAAGAGAGTAGGAGGCAACAAGCTGGGAAATGACCTATTTGTAAAATTCACTCTCCTGCCTACTATCCATACTGAGACTTTAAAATTATTGTAGAGAAAACCAAAAAGCTAAGATATATGACCCGAATGAAATTCCTCTTGCAGACTGAAGCTACTTACGTCGAAGCCAAATCAATGCATCCAAGATAGATCAGTAATCTGTTACTGCTTCAAGGTCCTCAGTAGGTATGGTACCACCATGTATGACTGCATAATATGAATGGATGCAAAGTTTCTACTTTCTCCTAATTTGTCTAGAAAATTTGGTTAGCAGATATCACTTTGCTTCTTGCCTTTGGAATGGAGGCATTGAAGTAGTCATACTGAAAGCTGAGTGTGCTTCTCGGCAAACTGATGTTTGTCAGTTATTTTCTCTCTTAGCCTAACATAACTTACAGTGTTGCTGGAGGAAGGAAAACTATGTATTTTGTCTTGAGCTTCTGGAGAAAGAAGGGATTCAATCTAGTCCATATTAAGAAATTACAGTATTGGGCGCTAATGGAAACAGCCTCTCTCTTGAAGAACAAATCTGCCTGAAAAACTATGTCATTTCAAGAATGTCATTTAAGTCAATATTATGAAAGCTATATACAGCCTGAGAAATACATACAGAATGCTGAGTGAGTTCTACAACTGAGATTAAGATCATCACAGAAAAGCTCTTCTTTTGTTTTTCTTTGTGAAGTACTGTATTACAGAATTTAAAGTAATGATGAATTATGCTAAGGCTAATATCCACTGCTATTGCACTACAATATATCATTTCTAGAAGACAGCTCCATTAAAGAGCAGCATTTTATAGTACTGACAAAGAAAATCTTCATTTTGTTTTTACTAGCATAATCGGGCAGCAAATACTTGGGTTATCATCAGATGGCAGTAGAGAGGTACAGAAAAGTACACCTCTTTGCTACCATGCTTGGTGGCAATCTAGAATTGTTTAGCTCATGTTTGATATGATGAGATTTGATTGTGTTCATTTTTAAAGAAAGAATCTATTGGACTGAGCTAAGCGGAAGAAGCTACAAGGTTGCATAATGCTGTATGCAAACATTTGTGCAATCCCAAACTAGATAAAGTATTAAAACAAAATGTTTTAAAGCATATTTCTGTTTTTTACCAATTTGTGGCAGAAGTTGGGGCACTTTTTTATTGTATGGAATTTTTTAAGAACTTTTGGAAAGCTTGAGAAACTTTAAAACATTTCAGTGTAATTCAAGCAAGCCTTCAGCACAATTAAACTGAATCTATTTACCAAGTAGTTGAATGTGGAACATTAACAAGTTAGGTAACCATGTAGGGCATCAGGATGCTTTGAGAGCTTTACCCTTTCCTTCCTTCCCCTCCCACCCACGATCTGAGAGCAATATATTCTCCATAAAGTTTGCCTGGTATATTAGTATTGTGACTATCATTTTTATCTTTCTATGAGTCTATTCTGTTACTGAAATACAAACATTATGCTGGATTGAGTGACGGAAGCAAAATTTTCCCCGATAGGCAAAGTGGATCTGAGAAGGCTCAGTTTCTTCTAAGAAGGATAGGTTTTCAAGACATGTGGTACAAAAAAGAGGTTGGAAGCATTTTCAATTCCAATCCCCCCCCCCATTCCGGATGAGAGAGATTGAACTAACACCCTTGTGTATTGTGGTACATGCATATAGCCACGGAAGTAATGCTACATTGGAATTTATGGATGCTCAAGATTAGTTGCTAGGAGCTGTTTCCTAGTTATATACAATAAATGCTTGAAAGCATATTCCTACATCATATGCAATATGGTTTTCTTTTGGTTTCTTTGAATGAAGTATTGCAAATATCAGTAGAAAAAAACTATTTTTAGTATACTATAAAACAAACAAACTATGTTTGCTGTATTTAATGAAATCTAGTTGGAAATGTTTAGCTAACTACAAAACATTTTGCCCACTTCTCTGGATCAATGCCATTTCTGACATATCAGCAGTGAAATGTATCTCCTATTTTTAGACCCAAATATTCTCATCCTCAAGTCAAGGTATATTTTAAACAAAGAATCTAGTTACCACAGCTACAGATGATATATGATTAAAAAGTCTGATTATATATTTAGAAAGACTGCACAATGCTTGAAGTATATAAGGATGTGTGTGTGTGTTGGTGTATGAAATTTCTATTTGCATAGATTTATTAAATGGTAAAGGAACAAGCAATCAAAAAAATACATCGTAGACTAGCATTGATATCAACAGCTATGAAAACCTTGGAAAAATTATTCAAATGCTGTGAATCTACAAATATCAGAATAATGCAAGTTCTGGTGTCCCCTATGATACTCCATGGAAGAAGAAGCAGGCTAGGAAGGATATTGATGCTTTTGAACTTTGGTGTTGGGGAAGAGTCCTAAAAATAGAAACAACCCCCCCCCAAAACCCCCAAATAAATCATTAAACAAATCAATTTAGAGTTCTCACAAGAACAACAAGTGGCCAGGATAAAACTATTCTGCTTTGAAGACTTTATGCCAAGATCAATAATTTAGAAAATTTAGGTCTAATACTGGGAAAGGTAGCATGAAAGAGAAGAAGAAGGAAACCAACATTACGGTAGATGGACTGAGAATGGTAATGGATGTGCTATTATAAAACCTGAAAGACGGTTAGGTATAGATTATCATGGAGGAAATCTATCAATGTGGGCACTAAGAATTAACCCAGATCTGAAGACACATAATCCATCAATAGATTTATACAGAATTATGTGACCTTGGCAGTGTAGGAATGAATACTGACCCAGATGTTATGGCTGAAATAGACATATCTGAAATGCCTCTTTTTAATACCATTTGTTGAAATGAATTATTTGATCTGCCTTTCCAAATGTCTATTTGAAAAGACATTTTTAACAAAAATTAACAGTAATTATAACATATCCCTTCTAACAGGTTCTAAAGAGTCGTTCTGTTTAGTAATTTCTTGTAAATGTGCTTGAGATAAATAATATGCAGGATACAAATGTGTTCAAGTTGTCAATTTGTTATTATATACATTTATTTATATTTGGATTGTAAAATTTTAGGCATATATTTTTAAATATTTTTTTCATGAACTACATTGTTTGTCAAGCAATATTAAATGAATATTCTAGTTAAGGAACTATTTTACTGTTTTTGTAAAAATATTTTGAATCTATTCCAACTTCCATTAAAATCAAAAGAAAAAATTCCAAGTAACATTGCCAAAATGAGTCTTCATTCAAAATCCATCTGGGGATTTGTTTCAGCAGGCCCCAAAGCAGACATTTGAAAATATTTAAGATCATTTGCTTTCTAATTGAAAGCAATACAATAGTACTAGGAAGGAATTGGTATATTATTTTCCACAACTTTCCAAATTCAGGTATCTGTAAAAATGATATTGGAGACCAGTCATTGATGGAATTTTGATACTTGCTTTACTGCACTAATCAAAAATATATAGTCTTCATTTTAAAATGAAATTAATTTCAGAAATAGATGTCACTTTTCAGAACCCTAGCAGAATTATTTTCCATCACAATAATCCAAAGAATGTATTTCAGATGCTATTTTCTCCCAATCGCCACGTTCAGTGTTCAAAGATAACTCTGAAATAGGAACAATTTGTTGGACAGGACAAGCCGCTACCGCCACCACTACCACCACCAACACACACACACACACACACACACACACACACACCGTAATGGTATGTGGGACCTTGAAAGACCTTGGAATCAGGGCGAAGGGATGCTGCCTAGAGAACAGTCAGATAAGAGACACAGAGTGCAGTTGGATTGGGAGTGGAGCAAGAGGCTCAGAAAAGACCCTCCCTAGTTTCTTGGTGTGTAGAAGATAGGTAAATTGTATTTTTAGAGTTGCAAGATTCTGCTAATGTAACTTTACAAGTAGAATTAGTGTATTTGGTAATTCCTGAAAAGATCTATCTCCCTATTATAGACATTTTTAGAGTTATGTCAGCCACTAGCATGACTTGGTTACAAAAAGCAACCAAGAAACTATGACCCACATTTTAGACTGCTTCCAGTCATTCATTCTCTAACTCCTTATAGCCAGCAATGAATGGAAACAAGCTTTCCTGCCTAAACTCTGAAAACGTTCACATATTTCCCACATGCTTCTCAGTGCAAGTAAATAAGACCCCAAGCAATGCAATTTGGTAACAGCATTTGAATATCTATCATAGATGATCAGAAAAGGGTCCTGTATCTGCTACTCTGTTTTCCTTGTTGTTACAGGTGATTGTTTCTTTAGCATTGCTTTCCTTTCTCGTTAACAGGGCTTTTCCTCCTCCTCCTCTCCTCCTCCTCCTCCTCCTCCTCCTCCTCCTTCTTCATCATCATGATCATCATCATGATCATGATCATCATCATCATCATCTTCCTTGGGGGTCTTCTAGTCCAAACCCTGCTGGTTGTCCAGTTGCTTCTTAAAAGTCCCCAGTGTTGGAGCACCCACACTTCTGAAGCAAGTTGTTCCACTGGTTGATTGTTGTTGCTGTCACAAAATGTCTCCTTAGTTCAAGATTGCTTCTCTCTTTGTTCAGTTTCCATTGCTTCTTGCCTTGCCTTCTGGTGCTTGGAAAATAGGTTGAACCCCTCTTCTTTGTAGCAACCCCTCAAATATTGGAGCACCGCTTCTTCTTTGCAAAGGAAGTAAACATTTTTCTTCTCATGAACCATTCTAATCAGAAACTGTCTGGATAGTTTGGGCAGTGTATGAGGGCAGAAGATTCTATCAGCCTTTCTCTGGTACCTTTTCTCTGTTCTCTGTTATTGTGTTGAGGAAAGACAAGGCAATTGTTTCTGGTGCTGACTGATAGAAATGACTGTTTCATTTCATTTCTTCACAGATTCCATACACAGTTGTGTTCTGATACAGACCAAATTCCCAGTCTGGGGAAAAAAATAGGAGCCGTTTTGTACCAGAATAAACTTAATATTTAATTTTGTACACAGAGGATTAGATAGTTTAACAAATGTTGTGTTTGAAATAAAACCATAATCTTTCATACTGGACAGTTTAAATAGAACATATTCCTTTTAAATTAATTGAAATTTTATTTCAAATAATGTCCAGAATACCAGAATACCAATTCTATTCGGCTTACTGCAGATGGAATAGGTGACTTAGATATCCAACCATCATCTCTTTTGTCTGCACAATGAGAATCTGTCTTGATTGTAATTTTCTAGACATGTAGCAGAAGAGAAAAACCTTGAAGCCAAAACATGAAATGAACTGCTTGGAAGTACTGCCAAATGGCACTGCTCTTGGGTGTTAGTTCTGATATTTTAATTGCAGTTATGATTGAACATCTGTGAATTTTGTACAGCATATCTTAGATAGCGAAATGCTTCCATATGAGCAACTAAAATAAAGTAAGCAAAAGAGCTTTCAGTTTCTCTATTTGAAAATGGAATTAACATGCAACTGAGCCAGTCTTGATCAAGCAAAACAGTGTGTATCAAATCCTAAAGCAAACTGGTAGCAAATGGCACATATCTAACAAAAGGGGGCATTTGTGAAATACAAACATTTTAGCTCCTTAAATCACCAAATGCTAACATTGCAGCCAAAAGGTGAAATGGTATAATTCAATTGTTCTGTTTTAATGGAAAACACTCGAATTCTCACTTTGTTTACAAATAGTAGGAAATGCATTTAATCAACAAACCACCGAGAATCAGAGACACATCTACCAAGTAGTTTTCAACAATAAAAACAATAAAAAGGGTATGTATAATATTTTTAGGATTAACACCTTACCCCACAAATTTTCCAATGCCCTCAGCAAACATGCCCCCCGAAAATATACAGAAATACACCTCCATTACTATCTTAAAAAAAAAAAAAAAAGCTAAAAGATTTCCTGACCTGATTTAAACAGATAGAACAAAGTTTATTAAATATTATAGAATATTGTGTAAAGGTAGATTTGTGTGAGGATATAAAGTACAATTCATTTTAAGAAATAAATACTTTATATTTTTAAAGATATATTTTCATTCAAAACTAAAAAATATTTGACAACCAATATTATCAATATTAAGAAGTCTATAGGTCAATCACATTATAGATTACATATTAGGAAAAATGTGCTATTAGTAATCACAAATATTTATATATTTTATACATGAAAAATCATACATGTAATGTTCATCTTCCAATGATAAATTCTATTCTACTGTGATAAGAATATATAAATTATGATTATAATTTTTCCTATATAAATTACCATGGATAGTAAATTTTTAAACAAAATATCTTACCTATTTAAAGAATACATATGTTGCTTTAGTGAACCAACTCTGAACAGTGTTACACACCTTCTAAAACAACCCTTATAGTTGAACCCTTTCTCTTTCCATAAAGAGAAAGAAAAATACCCATCAATGAACAGAAATAGTCATGTTTCCAATACGGTGAAATAACCAAATCCTCACAGACCTTCTGACGAACAAGAGAGAGGGATATTATTCCAATTCTGTTCATTTTTCAATACTTGATTTGTAAGAGGGTTATATCTATTGTATGAAGGAAAAAACTAAGTCTTACACAAAATAATTATTCAAATATTGTTGAAACAAAGGGTACTTCGGGCAAGTCATTAATAGGATGGACGTTATTTGGAAATATTTCAGAGTAATGAAAAGTATAATTATATTTCATTTCTTCCAAATTTTCAAAAAAAACAATGCCAAAAAACAGGCACTTACAAAACAGCAGTCTCCAAATGCTGAGGTTTTTTTTTCATACAGTATGGTCACATGCCTATACTGAGATTTGGTAAGCAGAATAGTTTGGTGGTAATGCAGTAATGTAATAATATCAATTACTGATATACCCTGCCTTTGCTTATCGAGGGCTACCTAGATTATGGTAGTTAGCTAGGATTAAAAATTTATTCTCTTCAAACTTTATGAGTGCATTGAAACATCTATAGATATTTCAGGGCAGCTGTATGAAAAAGACATATCAAATTATTAATTTATCTGTAGATAAAATGCTGAACATGATGAATGGTATACCTTCTAGAAAACATTGTTTATAATATAATAAGAAAAATAATTAAACAGGAGTACAAATATCTGAAAGATCCTGACTGTGCTTATTTGGGAACAAAGCTTACAATATGAACTCTCTTTTTTTCACCTTAAAATGATATTACCTGAACATCAATTAATGAATTAAAATTTCGATGAGTTAAATGGAACTTTTAAATAACATTTTTTTAAAAAAATACCTGCATTAAACAATCAGTTATGCTCTTCAAATTATAATTTTCATTTTTTACTCTAATAAGATGCAGTTATATAAATTCCAGAGATACATGGATTAACAAAATGAAACTGCAATCCTATATGTGCCTACTCAGAAAAAATTCTGTTGAGTCCAATGAAGATTATTTCAGTGTAAGAAAATACAGAGATGTAGCATGTTTACTATTAAATAGCTGATTTATTAATTGCCAGAAGAAAAAAAATGACCCGTGATGTTTATAAATGTAAATGCAGGACATATTTCACATAAGGTGACTTTATTGTACCAAATAAACAATAAAACAAATGTATTCACAGCAAGAAAACATTTTACAAAGTAAAAGAATTCAAATTCATATTCTAAATTTCTTCTTGGTATTAAGAGACGTTTTCCTTCTGGGTAGTTTACAATACACATATATAAGGGTATTGCTTTTGCTGATTCTGGATGGGCTTTTTCTCTTTTAATTTCTACTGTTTATGGTGCATTATAGTCATTCCCTTTTTCAGAATAACTTTTGAATATTATAAGCAGCTAGAGCTGGAAATGCAGATGGAACTAGTGAACATTAGAAGACTCATTTCTCTATACTTACCCAAGTCAAATTCTATGGATGAGATTACAGAGCCATCAAAAGTGTTGGTCCTAATAAAGCAAACAGTAAAATAAGCTTGCACATGCCTCTTATTAAATTTCATAATTTTTTATTTATAATGCTTTTTTAATAATGTGTGTTCTAAAATCTTTATAAATCATACCCTTTAATAAATCTGTCACGATAATAATAATAATCAGAATAGAGCTGGAAGGGACCTTGGAGGTCTTCTAGTCCAGCCCCCTGCTCAAGCAGGAGTCCCTATATCATTTCAGACAAGTGATTGTCCAATCTCTTCTTAAAAACCCTGAGTGATGAAGTATCCACAACATTGGATTCAAAGAACTTTGAATAAAGTCATTATACAAAATTAAGTGGATAATTTATACAATTAACAAACTGTATGAATAGTACGTTAAAGAGAAAGTAAATTATGATTGTATCTGTTATTTTTGTAGAATCCTTTTCAATTGTAGGTGAAGATTTCTTTTTTTAAAAAAAGGAACCCATCAAGTGAATCCTTTTAAAAGTCCACGGATTATTAGCAAAGCTAGTGTACAAATCTTGACAGGAATGTGTGATTATCTGGAATTTGGCCATGTCTGAATATCTTAATTTATGGATTAAAAATAATATAGAATGGAAGAGATTTAATACAAGGGTACAATAAAAAATAGTGCAATTTTGATTGACGTTCCATTTGAACGATGAATAAAATGTCATTTATTCTAAACATATTGACATTTCAGAAGCTAAAATAATGAAGGATGATATATATATAATTATTTAATGTGTTATCATTTTGTACATTGTATTATGTATTTTATTTGATTTCATCTATTTTATTGTAAGCTTTCAAATCCACATATGTGAAATGGGCAGCTGATAAATCAAGCAAGCAAGCAAGTCAGTAAATACAGTATTATTTCAGTCAACTTCTTTTAAAGGGGTGTATTTGTGGATGAAATAAATTTTGATTATTCTCTGGTTTGGAAGACTTACGTGGAATTTCACGGACATCATACCAGTTTCTAGTAGCTCTTAATGGACATGGGAAGAAGAGCTTTGAAGATGACAAAATGTTGTGTCCATACAGGAAAGAATTACACAATTTATTTATTTATTTAAAATGTATATGTATGTGTGTGTATGTGCATAGTTTGCAGTTTTATAAATAAAAACTTGGACTAACTCACTTGTTTTGTCTATTATTTCATAAATATCATCAAAAAAGTATAAACAAACAAATAAACATTCATTCCAAAAACATACAGTATGTGGTATTTTGCTGTAATTGACATTTAACAATATTCTAAAATGTGAATACATCAATACTTTATAAATCTAGTAATTCACCTACATAATTGGACAAACTGCATAAAAGACAGTATGATCTATTTTTATTACACATTTTACATATATTTCTTTAACAAAAATATCTTGGGAATAACCTTTTGCAGTTGTACAACTTTATGCATTCACAGTACTAAATAATCCTTTCTAATTAAAATAAATTAGGGACTCCTTAAAATCGAGAGCATTCCTTGTGACTGATACATCTATGAAAGACCAAAACAAGATGTATAGAGAACACATTTAAATAGTGTTGTTTTCATTATTTTCTTTTCCTTTTATGTATTCCCTCACTGTCCATTACACATGCACAAGAATTAAAAGGTTAGTTGATTCCCATTTTTTCTCTTTTTCTTATGCATAATTCCTTTTAACTATGATAGCATCCTTTCCATCTGTAGTGGTAAAGTGCCATGTTTCATTTGTCTTTGATCTGGAACATTAACTATTTTAAGTAACCCCTTCACTTAGTGGCTTGAAGCATTTTATGGCTCAAACTGAGTGGTCAACTTTGTTGCCTTTTCTAAATTTCCCCCCCTTTCAAAGCTCCTTGTCCCATATCAACAATGAGTGATTGACAGCAACAGGTTGGGAAGATATTTCAAGGCACATTAACCATGGAAAATAAGGGAAGAGAATTTAGCCTTGGGCTTATTCCACCTATCAGAGATTAAAGGCAACACTGTTTATAGTTCATTTGAAACACCAGAGTGATATTTGCCTTTGAGATTCCCAGTTATTTCTCCAAACCATCTTAATGAAAATTAAAGTAATTGTGTTAAAATTTTGTATTTTACCAAATGGCAGCAGGGAGGGTCTCAAATTGCCAGTGCACCTTTATTTACATCAGTTCAAAAGTAAGTCTCATTTTTGATGGAAGTTTAACTGTGCATTTGCAGCCAAATAACAGCTTTAACAATATACCACAACTGTACAGTAGAGGCATCTTTAAAGCTGCTACATATTAATAGATATGAGAAAGGAAGGAAGGAAGGAAGGAAGGAAGGAAGGAAGGAAGGAAGGAAGGAAGGAAGGAAGGAAGGTTTTCCTCAGAAAGATCAGCAATAGAGGAGGCTGCATTTCATTTCAACCACATATACTGGAACTTCCAACTGAAAACATAAGGCATAGAAAATTCAATCAGAGTTGTTATATTCCTTTGGAAAAAGAAGGGGACAGAAAACGATGTACTGCAACTCTGGATTTCTCAGTCGCTATAGCCATCACTATTTTTTCCCCAGAAAGAAATACTAGAAAGCATCATCACAAACAATGATTTCAGACGATTATAATAAACATCATAAGAAATAGGGTCAAAAAGTGGAGAAAACTCTTACCAGCCCCAGAAGATCGCCGTGGAGCTGGGCAACCTGAAGAGCATCTGTTGAACAAAACTTTTCTTTTCTTTTCTTTTTTTTTGGAAAGAAAGTCTGCAAAACTAATTTCCCACAAAATCAGACTCAATTTCCGTTTAAGCCACTGCCTCTTGCAATTCTCATAACGGCCCCCGCCGGCCCCGCCAATGGTAGATGAAAATGACGTGGGTGCGTGTTTTCATGCAAAGCACTGGAAATCTCATTGATTGGGACTAAATATCTGGAACAACAAAGCATCAAAACAAGACTTTTGGAGGTGCGCGAAGGGAGGAAAAATAACCCTGATGTCTTTAAAGATCCTTTCTTTTACTAACAGTTACTTTGTTGAACTAGTGTGAACTAATACTGCTCGTTCTACCGCCCTTGCCTCTCGCGAAGCGCCCTCGAATTTTTTCCAGACACCTGAGACAATGCAGACGAGGCCACCAAGGGAGACAAAATAAATTTTTCGCTAAACGGGAAGGTGTCGCATAAAGCGAAGGCGGAAACGTTATTTTGAAAGGACGGCAATCAAAGCTCTTAGGGTGCCTTGCGCTTGGTTTTTTTTTTTTTTTTTTCCTTTTCAGGGAACAAGCGGAGTTTTTCAATCAGGCACGTGTTCTTGCGACGAGTGTTTTGTGGATAAATGGAACGAGAGGGAGAGAGAAAGAAAGAACGAAAGAGAATGAGAGAGAGAATGAGAGAGAGAGAGAATGAAGAGAGAGAGAATGAAGAGAGAGAGAGAGAATGAAGAGAGGGAGAGAAAGAAAGAGAGAGAAAGAGAGAGAGAGAGAGAGAGAGAGAAAGAGAGAATGAAAGAGAGAGAGGGGGGGGTACTAGACAATTGGTTTTGCCTGGATATTGATTTCGAGTCTCTTGAGCTGGGTCGCTGTAAAAGTCGACCTTGACGCCGCCATGGAAGTCTTCCAGCGCAATTGCGGGCGCGGCAGCATCGGTTCCATCCGATTTGTCAAGAGCTGTTTGTTATATGGGCATTTTCGGGGGATTTGCAGTAATTTCGAAACCGCCGGCGGGCCTGAGATTTCTATTTTTGTTAGGCATGACAAAACGGGAGGAGTCCAATCCCTCCCTGCCTCTGGAACGCTCCCGGATCTGCTGAAAATGAACCAAACTAATCTGGCGGGAAACGGTTCTCGCGCTGCTGATGCATTTCGGCTCCGGCGCTTCCCATTAGCGCCCCGCATATCCGAAGGTCTGGGTCTTTGCCTCGAAGGTGTACCTTTCTGGATCCTGCCTCTCTCTTGCCCCCCGTTTTGCATTTACGCTTCATTTGCTTAATTTTTCCCTATCCAAGTGAGCCTTTCCTAGTGAGGACGGCTTGTCCTTCGAAATGAGGTCCAGCATAACAAAGGCTCAAAGCTGAACTTCCTTTCTCCTTAATGATACGGTGCCCAAATCTGTAGAAAAATGCAGTGCCAAATGTAGAACATGATTCCCCAAATCACCGGTCTAAACAGAACTCCACAAACTGGGCTCAATAAGAATTGAAGCTTTTGGATCAGATGTTTTGAATGAAAAGGGTCTGTGTCCCTTTAGGAGATTGTCAGATATTTCCAGAGACAATATGTGTGGATCCAGACCTTAACAATTGTTTAGTTTTTACCAGGATTTCTCAATCTTGGCAACTTGAAAAGGTGTGGACATCAACTCTCAGAATTCCCCAACTAGCTTGCTGGTAGTTGAACTTCACACCTCTTTTGCCAAAGTTGAGAAGCACTGGCCTACAGTTTCAACCTGAAGAATCTATTAACAGAACTTGGCAAGTTTAGAAATGATTTCATAGGAAGATAATTTAGCTATATCAGAATTTTTGTGCCATTCTGTACCTGATACAAAACCAGATGCCCCAAATTTATTCACAGAGTTCATAAAATAATCTGCATGGAAACTATAATAAAAAGAATGAATTGCCTGTAAACCATTGCACTCATTATCCACCAGTTGACTATGGCTTCACCTTACAGACTTCATGTCTCCATTGGGTTAATAGACCAGAGCTTGTCAAATTCAGATGCTAGCTGCATAACTGTAGACCAGTTCTTCTCTCATTCAGCCCAAACATCTTATAAAGTTTTTTTTAAGGGAGCAAGGAATGGAGCCAGGAATATTGAGGAAAAAGAGGATATAAACCAGTCAATCAAATAATGAGGTTTTATCCAACCCAATTAAAGCATTTGTACGCTTTAAACAGGTTGGATAAGCCCTATTGGGAAAATGTTCTGTATTATTTTTCTTTACCACAAAAAATTAGCCCAAATTATTTATATTCTAGTGTAAAGTGACACTTCATAAGAATGAATTATAAATTATAAAATTATTGGTTCATTCATTGCATTTGTATCCAAAGAACTAAATGCAGTAGAAACATGTTACCTTTTTCCTAATCATTTATAGGAAGTGGCAATTTTTATAATGAATTCCTTTGAAATCTATACAGTATGACCTTTTGAAGGAAAGTGAGTGTTCCTATCTGACATTAAAACAGATTTAAAATAATTCCATATTTGTGGCACACTCTGAGAATTACTATTTGGACAGAATAATGAGAAAACCTGAAGATTGGCTTGGCAATCAGTATTAATATAAACTCAAGTATTATTATTCCTGTATTGTAAACTGTGACAAAAGAAATTTTCCTTAGATTATTTTGTAATATCAAGCCTTTTATAAGTTTTGAAGTCACACAATTCTAGATAACAGCCCAATCCTATGCAGTTTTATTAAGATTCATTGCCACATCTAGTGATGCTTTCTCTACAATCCTTGCATAACTCCATGGAATGTAGCTGTGACCAAGAAAAGGCTCTACTGAGAAGAAATATTTATTTGCTAATGAAGACTTAATCATAATTGTCATACGATACATTCTGTGAGAAACCTCTGCTTCTGTTCCAGGTGTACCATGAAATACAGCTGCTAAATCTGAACATCATAGGAAATACATTAGCTAATGTGACATGTTAGAATCCCCAACACTGGAAACTAGGAAATGAAGCTGTTATTCAGAACTTTAATCCAATCAATGGAATTTTAAAAGCGTCCTCATTTTCATCCCATAAAGTAGAATCTCAAAAGGTAAATTTCAGTATTGTTTTCAAAATCATCAAATTAAGAAAAAGCTTGTCACATTTACAATGTGCTGATCAAACGGCAAGCTTCTAACAAAGCCACACACCTGGGATCTGTTTAGCATATTAAACTATGTTTAAAACCATGGTTGATCACGTTAATACATTTCTATGAATGTTGCTTTTTAAATGTAGTCATTGATGATTGAAAGTTGCAATTGTCCAAACTTTTCCTCTGTGAATAAACAGGTTGAAATAAATGGGTGCTGTTAATTTGACTTCAACATTGGCTTGAATATTGGTTGGAAATGAATTGTGATTTTACTTCATTCTCAGTATTGTTACTTTCTGTGTGAGGAGATGTCCACGGTCAATATGAATGTAATGATCAGTGTGCTAGCCTGACCTTGCAGGAACTGTGATGTATAGATAGGGAAATGTTTGTGAGCAACTGGATCATAAAAGCCTTGGCGAGGTGAAAAATGCATTGAATAGTGGATATTTCTGATTTGGATATTCCCAAAGAATACAGATTTTGAATGTTCAGCAACCAGGATATTCCGAGGCACAATAATGCTTGTCCTGTTGA
This sequence comes from Azemiops feae, assembly GCA_023970755.1. Classification (NCBI taxonomy): domain Eukaryota; kingdom Metazoa; phylum Chordata; class Lepidosauria; order Squamata; family Viperidae; genus Azemiops; species Azemiops feae. The sequence goes on from JALGBA010004085.1 coordinate 85,951, forward strand.
TGCTATAGAGCTGGTACTGTTAGAATACTCCCACAAGATATGATACTTTTCAAGTGACAGAAAGTGGAAAGTAGAAAGATATCGAGCCATATATAGGAGCAGCTAGCCCACGGGCAATATCAATTCATTTTCACTCTCCAGAGCATCGAAAGCTCGGCAAAGAAATAGCAGGCAGTTTTAGGGTCACTTGGTCCATTCACTTACTCATTCTTCATTTTTCTGGGTGACAAAATGAGAACCTGGATTCCAAAGCCCCTATTTCATATCACTGCACTATTTAAAGAACAATTGCAGGTGGATGAATGAGAAATGACAAGAAAGTGATCTCTAGAAGGTATAGTAAGAAGACATGGGTTACACCAAGAAATATAAGCAAAAACAGACACCGTTCCTTGCTTACATCTGGAATAATCCGAATCCTCTCCTTCATTCTGACCAGAAAGAATACTTTACCCAGTATTTATCACAAAACCTCTTAAAGACATTAATAGCTAAATGTTGCCCTTCCAGACTTTCCTGGTTGCACTTTCTGGAACATCCTTATTTCCAGTATATCCACCACTAGCCCAAACGAGGTCACAAAGAAGGACGAGGAAGCTCCAGATGTGACAGGTGTACTTCTCTTACCTGCACTCTCGTTCTGCACCACATAAAGAGCAAAGTCTGAGCCTTCATGCCCCGCGCCTTATGAGGGGCGTGTTGGGCGGAGCTCGGCGCTGGAAGGGCCACGGGTGAGGGCAGGCTGGGCCCCCTAAAGGTTTCTCGCCCAGAGCTTATTAAGGTCTTGGAACTGCCTGCTTCTTGGGACTGACCCGACGCCTGGCAAGCAAGAGCGAGGCTGAACTGGGGTCGGGGGTTAGGGCAGCTGCAGGTCGCTGTTGGGGTGGCTGTTGGGCTGGCGTTCGTATGTGGTCAGCGCCGCGCCGCTAAGCCAGCCCCCGGCTCACGTTACACACTCCTGTATTTATAACTTCGGCGAGGCGCTTCCCCCTCCGATCATTAGTGCGGACCACCTCTGTTCCGCCGTCTGCGAGCCCCGAGCGGCCGCTTCTTGAAACATCCGAGCGAAGCCACGGCCGGGATTGGTAGCCAAGCGCAGGAGATCTGGATTACACCCGAGCGACGCGGCGCGCAGCCACCGGCCTTAGAGGTGGCTGGGAGGAGAGGGGAGGACCGAGTCGCTCCTTGTCCTCCGGCGGGCGTTCGCTGGCAGCGGGGTGGCCGCTCGGAGCCCTGCCGCATGCCATGGATCACACGCTTTTCGGCTGCCTGCGCAGTCCCCACCATCCCCCTGGCCAGGGCTTGCACCCATTCTCACAGTCTGCGCTTGCCCTGCACGGCCGCTCAGATCACATGTCCTACCCGGAGCTCTCCGCGTCCTCCTCCTCTTGCATCATAGCGGGATACCCCAACGAGGAGGGCATGTTCAGCAGCCAGCACCATAGGGGCCACCATCACCACCACCATCACCACCACCACCACCAGCAACAGCAGCAGCACCAGCAGTCTTTACAGGCAAACTGGCACATGCCGCAGATGGCTTCCCCGCCACCGCCTCCACCGCCTCAGTCCGCCTCATCCAGACACAGTCTGTGCCTTCAGCCCGATTCGGCTGGACCCCCGGATCTAGCCAGTAGTCCCCCCGGACTGTGCTCGAATTCATCAAGTTTGGGGACCGGCACCCCGACAGGAGCAGCGTGCGCTCCGGGAGATTACGGAAGGCAAGCGCTGTCCCCGGTGGAGACGGAGAAAAGAATGGGCAAGCGGAAAAGCGACAGCTCAGGTAAAGCCACCTCCCTTGCGTTTCTTCTATCCGGGAAAGTGATTCTCTCTCTCTCTCTCTCTCTCTCTCTCTCTCTCTCTCTCTCTCTCTCTCTCTCTCTCTCTCTCTCTCTCTCTCTCCTCTGTGTGTGTGTGTGTGTGTGTGTGTGTGTGGTGTGAGAGAGAGAGAGAGAGAGAGAGAGAGAGAGAGAGAGAGAGAGAGAGAAGAAAATAAAATAAAATAAAATAAAACCCGGGATGGGCGATCGGGCAGCTCTGAAACAACTGAAGTCGGGTATTGGATTTGTTCTGGAAGCGTTGGGCGCATGACCGCTTGATACCTCGCGTGGTAGTGACAAGACCCCAGTTGTAGCAGGGCTTAGCCACTGGCCTACCACTACACTAACTAAAACGCTATACTTGTGCTCCACGTCTCATGACAGAGATAGGTCACAAGTGTTAAGAACACAGATTAGGACACCTTGGGGTTAGGATCCTTAAAGGGTTGCAGAATCACAGTCTTTCTAAAGAATACAGTTTGGGGTCATCTAATATTTAAGTTTATCCCTCAGTCACCTATATCTTTTCTTTCTTGTCAAAATTCTACCTAAGAAAAAGGATAGGTCTGTATTCATGCCAGTCAAGGAGTAAATTCCGTTTCTTTTTAGGATTGCCCACCTAAAATATTTCTGGAATACTGGTAAGAATTGAGATAGAATCTACTGCTGAGAAGTCTGTAGTTTTACTTTGGTTAGGCTTATAGAATGAAGACAGATTCAAATATGCAAACCATTCTATTTTTCAAATGAAACTGTAGAAATGGATTCCTATGCCTCAAAAAGTACATCAAAATAATCAAATAAAAGTGTATGTGTACAAATATGAATGTTTGTATGTATAATTATTTCATATAACTTAAGTTAGCATCTTGGCACACTAATTTCATATTTGTTTTCTCATGCTTAATTGGATACTTTTGAATTATATTTGTACTATTAAATGCATATTTAAATTTGCTTTTATGTGTGTATGTGTGTGTGTGTGTGTATCTGTGTATATATGTATGAGTATATATGTGTGTCCATGCACGCATGTGTGCGCATATATTACAATATATATATTTATTTAGAAAATAATTCCAAGTTTTGATCAAGTAAAAGTCATGATCTACTTTGAAATTTAAAAGTGCAAAACTATCCATAGTTATATTTGAATTCTTAGGACTGTTATATAGAAATGTACTTCCTTGACAGTTTAATGCAAAATATTTTGAGTCCTACTTATTTTGAAATTTGTTGTACTCTGTCTTGTAGTTCAGGAAGAGAAACTGAAAAGCTGATTTGAATTGCATTTTAAAAACTGTGTTACAAAATATACTTTTCTATAAAAATGTTTAAATGGGTAAGAAATCTTCAGGCAGTCCTGGATGAAGGATGTTTCATTATAACACTGCTAAAGGTAAGAAATAGATTTGTATACATGCACAAACATCTTCACACACATGCAGTAGGATGGTATAAAGCTGATACAGAAATCTGAAGGATTTCTACCTATGAGTAAAAATAAGAAGAAAGCTGAATCTTTTACTGAAAATTCTATTTCTTTTTTAAAAAAATGGCTTTTTGAATTGTCCATATTTGATCAATTTAGAATTGTTTCAACTATTTTCCGTGTTAATTAAATCAAGAAAACTGGAATTATAACATTTTTTTTTTAATTTTAGCATAATTGTTTCCTAGTAATTGACAAAAAAGTGTCAGGCTAAAGATTTGAAAGAGACATCAATTTGGATTTATTTGAATTATAATTATCTATGAATCAAATAAAAGTAATTATTATATTTCAGAGACATAATGATTGGTTGACTTGTAAGGGTAATAATGTTACATAATGCACTGTAAGAAAAGTGCTATGTAATAATTAAATGGAAATCTTTATAAATATTAAACAGAAATATTAATCTCCTTTAACTTTTATTAAAGCTTAGATACATAGATAATTAAAAGTTAATTAAGTAGATTGCTGTGTGATATATTAAATTAAATATTAGAACGCAATTCTATAAAACTTTGGGAAGTCTTAATTATAGTTTTATGTTTATGTTTTACAAAGAAAAAATTCAGTGTGAGTAACTTTCCAATATAAGGTTATAATATCAACCACCTTAGTATTAATAGTATATATCTATCTTTAATCTTTCTTATACAGTATAAAATACACTCACTATACTTTTGAACAGTATTTTCAATATAAGTGTAACTATGGATTGCTAATATCAAGTTTAAGATAATAAAACCCATATATTTTCATATGCCAAATGTTTCTGCATATATTATGATAAATGGATTATATTTATTTACATATCTGAATATTTTTATGGAGCTGTATGTTTACCTTATTTGTATCTTATCATTTCTTATATTTACATACATATATTTAAAATAAAAGATGTAAAGCCATACGAGACACTAATTTGATCAGTGCATTAATTAAAAAAATACTTTTCTAACATAAAGAAATCAAGAAAGAGTTTCGCAAAATACTTAAGTATTTATTTAGAGTTAAATAGAGAAAATATTCTTTATTTAGTTATTTCTGCAGTACAGTATTCTCTGGTGTTGAATTATTTGTGGAATACTTACAATATAAATGGCAATGTGTTTGTGCTTTGCTAAAACATTGGCATAGATGCTATATAGATACAGAGGTAACAAGGCAGGTCTCACAGCCTCAATGTTGCTCTTAGGAGTCGGGCCCCTGATCTTTAAAAAAATCTTATTTATTCTCCTGTGGGGCCAACATGGTCCCATACCGAAATCTAGGCAATTGTGCAGGGTGGCATTATGGTTTGTGGGTGGAGCAAGTAAGTAATGGCAGATAGCCTCAGAATATACAGTTAGTCCAGTTCATTTTAGTGACCGTTTGAAGTTACAGCAGCACTGAAAAAAATGAAAGTGTGAAAATTTTTTTTCACACTTATGACTGTTGCAGCATCCTCATAGTGAATGTGATTTACATTCAGATGCTTGACAATTGGTTCATGATGACTGCAGTATCCCGGGGTCATGTGATCCCCTTTTACGACCTTCTGATAAGCAAAGTCAATGGGGAAGCCAGATTCGCTTAAGAACTGTGTTACTAACTTAACAACTGCAGTGATTCATTTAACAAATGTGGCAAGAAAAGGTATAAAGTGGGACAAAGCTCACTTAACGAATTTCTTACTTAGCAACATAAATTTTGGGCTCAATTGTGGTGGTAAGTCGAGGACTACCTGCACTAAGGGTGGAGACTAGGTACCAGGAGATAGTACCAAAGAGAAACAGTCAATTCTCTTTGCTTTTATTTGCTCGAGATTTTGGTAGCTCAAATCTGATAGTTGCAGTCTGAGGATGCCTTGAACTGTTTCTGCTGCTGTTTATTCTTGTGAGCAAGTCTGTTCTGAAAGTATACCTCTAGGCTGCTGACTGATACTGAAAGTGGACATCCAAGCTTGTTTGCACCACTTCGGCAGAACCGGTAGCTAATTTTTTGTTGCCCAGGCCCAGAGTGGACTTCTGGAAGCGGCATCCACACAGAGAACTGGTTGTTCATATATTTGAATCCCACCATTGCATCCAAGGTGGTTACCATAGAAGCCAGGGACCTCTGCATAGAAAAGAAAGTCACAGAAAGCTGAACAAATATAATTTTTATTCTGTCTTATACTGATGTTCCATGGACAGTAAGGATTTCCCTGCATATAACAGAATATAACAGGAAACGTGTAAAGCAGAGTATGATATATTTCACAGTAGGAAATATAGTAATCAAAAGTAATAGACAATTGCTTGTATTTTGTTGCCAAAAATTTATTCTGACAAAATATACCCACCTTCTCTAATATAATGCAACATAAGCAAAATAAAATAAAATAAAATAGTTCATTTTAAATGACTCATATTGCCTACAATTTCACTTTTTTATTTCAGGAAATATTGTGTAATATTTATAATAAAATCTTGAAAATAAAATCACAAATAAATTTACATTTAGTAAAACTGACAATTCTAAAAGGAGATATATGGTTAAGAAATAGGAAATTAGATGATGATAGATAGATGTGTGTGTGTGTGTGTATGTGTGTGTGAGAGAGAGAGAGAGAGAGAGAGGATAGATAATTTCTCCTCTTTATTCTTCCACCATCTGCTCTGTTATTGGAATTCCAAAATATTATGTAGTATATGTCTATCTTCATTATTTTCTTGGGCTGATAATATGTTCTCATCTTCCTTTCATGTGATGTTACAGTTTGTATTTAAAAGGCTACACAGACAATTAAAAAGCTCTGATCCTGCAGCCCCAAGTTAAATGAAAGGCTACAAGGCCAATTAAGTTCAGGGGACAATTACATCAGTTTAACAAAATGATGATTGAAAGGTAAAAAGATTTAGCATTTATTTTGGATTACACATTGAAATATTTAATGATCTCTCCATAGATCACAAAATTAAAAAGAACAGATACATTTTTAGATATATGTTTTAATTTTTTCAAAAATTAAGAAAATGAAGCTTTTCTAAAATTCTGACTTCTAGTATAATATATGTTGCTATCCCATATTTAAAGGTCGAGACAGAATGTACGTGTTTTAACCTTTAGATAAAGGGCTTATAATTTTGTAATTCTGTGTGAGTACAATTGATGTACAGTTTTCTATATTGAAATAGCCCTAATATAATAGTCCTATGTTACCCCAATGGATAGAGATTGTCCAGAAGTAATGTTTGATGGATTATTTTATAAATATTTAGTGTAGTTTTCGAGAAATGTCTTTGAAAAAAACATGTACATTCGAAGATATACATGTCGGAAAAAATGATTTGATAAATGGGTGTTAACAATATGAATTCGTTGCTTTTAGTAACTTCTAATTACTCTCCAAAACATTTCAGTAAGAAAAATGACCTGTATATCTTTTCAAAAGGAGCACTATAACTGATTCATCAAAGTTCTTAAACCTTTCAGCATGCTGCTAAGTGTAAACAAGCAAATAGAATTCTTTGTGATTTTCTTCTGGAGAGAGTTAATTTGTTAACGATACTGGGTTTCATTATCAACATGCTTGATGCCTTTTGGGACTTGGGCTTCCTAGTTCTTAAAAAGCAACTCTCCATGCCGCATGGTGAATTGCTTTTGAACTTTTATTAGGACATGGGAAATGCTCCTCTATAAAAACAGGGAAAAATTTCCATAGGAAATGTTTTGGTCATTTAAGTTGAGCATTTGGTTCCTGGTTAATATTGGCAGTACAAGCCCTAATACTTTTTTATTCCATTTGTCTAAATGGTAGACGCCAGTACCAAATACAAGCTGTTTCTGAAGTCGCTCCAAATTAAAATGCATGTGATACTGTGTGTTGCCTTATCAAAGTTAGATATTGTTCATGGGGGGGGGGAGGGAGGAACAGAGGGACAGAGAGAGAGAGAGAATAGCATAGCATAGCATAGTATTTTGGAATCATAACTACTATGACAATAATGCAGTAGAGTGTGGATTGTTTGGGGAAAAATTTAATTTTATATTAATCGATTTAAAATAAAGATGATTTCAGATTTATTTTAAAGAATTAGACCAGATAAAAGTGGATCCCTTCTGCAGGCAGCTAATTTTAAGCTTAATGAAAAAGAAAACAAATGTTAATTATTTAATGTATTGTACTTATTGAAAAAGAAAATTAGCTTCATCCCAATAATTTAACTTTAAAATGGAAAGTTTCATTTTAAGAACCACTGATATTTATCTCAATTATGGGTTGGACTAGGTGTGTTTTAGCATTTATTATTTCAGTTTATAATCAGCCTCTCCCACTCATAGAAAATATAAGACAGTAAAAAACAGGTGGTAGCTTTTTTATTGTAATTGTTAAATCCCAGTGGAAAAAGGTAAAATTTATTATAAATATATTTCAAAAGACCTGGCTAAAGGAAAAATTCTTAAGGTTGAAAACATCAAGGCCAAGTGTAGTTTTTAAATTACATAGCTGGGATTGGTACAGGAATAGATTCTTTTAAAAGACTAGCAATGTATGTGTTTTCAGATTCTAAGCAAGACATGTTTACAGTGTCTTGTCTTGTCTTGTCTTGTCTTGTCTTGTCTTGTCTTTTCTTTTCTTTTCTTTTCTTCTCTTCTCTTCTCTTCTCTTCTCTTCTCTTCTCTTCTCTTCTCTTCTCTTCTCTTCTCTTCTCTTCTCTTCTCTTCTCTTCTCTTCTCTTCTCTTCTCTTCTCTTCTCTTTTTACCTCAAAAGGATTATTTCTGGTGACTGCTTGGAGAATTCTCTGCAGTCTTCTTGGCAAGATTTTGGAAGTGGTTCGCCATTACTTTCTTCCTGTTCTGTTCATGTTCCACTCTTCACTTTGTTTAAATGCTAGAAACTAGGAAACACAACTAATATAAGGAACGGCTGCTGGAATTGGGTATGTCTAGTTTAATGAAGAGAAGGACGAGAGGGGACATGATAGCAGTGTTCAATATCTCAGGGGCTGCCACAAAGAAGAGGGAGTGAAGCTATTTTCCAAGGCACCTGAAGGCAGGACAAGAAGCAACGGATGGAAACTAATCAAGGAGAGAAGCAACCTAGAACTAAGGAGAAACTTCCTGACAGTTAGAACAATTAACCAGTGGAACAACCTGCCTCCAGAAGCGGTGAATGCTCCAACACTGGAAGTTTTTAAGAAGAGACTGGACAGCCATTTGTCTGAAATGGTATAGGTTTCCTGCCTGAGCAGGGGGTTGGACTAGATGACCTCCAAGGTCCCTTCCAACTTTATTATCATTATTATCATTATTATCATTATTATTATTATCATCATCATCATCATCATCATCATCATCATCATCATCATCATCATCATCATCATCATCATCATCATCATCATTATTATTATTATTATTATTATTATTATTATTATTATTATTATTATTATTATTATTATTATTATTAAAACACTGAATAATCAAAATCTTCATAATCCGTATTTAAATTTTTGTAATCCAAAATGCTGTACTAATGGACCTGAAATATTATGTGTTTTAGTGATACATTAACATGGCTCTTTTAGAAACAGGTTGTTTTATCTGGAATGATATGCTGGATCTGGCTGTTAAATTTTCTGGAATTTTCTGATCCAGTGGACAGCAAAGCTGACCTTAGATACTTAGTATGTCTATGACCTGCTTTGTGGTTAGCTGTGGAGCATGGTGGCAGTAATAGAGCCAGCAGAAGCAATTATGAAACATTTAAAAGTGCATCATTATAGTATTTGACTTACAATTATTCATTTAGCAACTGTTCAAAGTTATAGTAGCGCTAAAAAAGTGACTTATGACAGTTCTTCTACTTAACACACATTGTAGCATCCTGACAATTAAAAGATCAAAATTTGGCTCTTGGCAACTAGCATGTATTTACAATGGTTGCACTGATCACATGATTACTGTTTGTAATTTTTTAGGGAGAGCATCTAAAAAGGAAAGGATTGAAAAAGGCTGTTTAGGCCACTAAATTCATGCCGTTGCTAAATGCAGGAATTTACCGAAACATTTGGATCTTCTGATCTTGTCAGTATTGATTACCGACTTTTTCCTGAATTTCATTCAGTTCAGTGGCATTCAGAATTTACAACTGCTATTCTGCAAATGATTTTACTTTCCTCGTATCTATTTGCTTTTTAGAAGGCAATGTAAACTTTCTTGAAAATTGTTTTATTGGAGCCAGTGGTGGGATTCATATATGTGAACAACCAGTTCTCTGTGTGGATGCCGCTTCCGGAAATCCATTCTGGGCCTGTGCAACAAAATATTAGCTACCGATTCTGCCAAAGTGATGCGAACCGGCTGAATCCCACCACTGATTAGAGCTGATTTCAGAGTTATTTTATTGTAAATAGTGTATTAACCTCTTTTATTATTTGTATGGAATACAGAAGAACATAGCTTTGACCATGGGGGAAGTAAACATTTATTAAGCAGATAACTTGGAAACTATTCTACAAGTCATTTCTCCTCACTCCTTTTGTTGACATAGCTTTTAAATGAAAAACTCTATTTGGTGTTGGAACTCTAAAAACATGTGCCACGAAATTCAACTTGATAGAATATAAACCAATTCAAGACCCAGCTTGTTTTCCTTTTACACAAATAATTATGCATTAAGCTCAACAGTAAGTTTTAATTATATAACCTGTGTACCATGAAAAGTATGAATGATTCTGTTTTCCAAAAGCCAGTGCAGTAACCTAAAATCTTTCCTTTTCTTTAGTACATAGGAGAAAGTCATGTTGACAACCTTTTCCAATCATGATTTGGCAGCAAATTACCGATCTTCCAATACTTGGCAATTTAACTCAACAGCTTGCAAGACTTGGTAGGAAGATCACAGTTTGACTAGATTAGAAATTTAGTTCTAGACCAATAATAAGCCATATACTCTAAACCCACACTCACTCACACATACAACAGGTGATTAATACTACCAGTCAGAAGATGTAAATGGCCTTTTTAGTCTTCAAGCTTAAATGTAGGGCTTCTGCTCCTGTCTTCCTGAAATAATGGATATGGTATGGTCTTGAAGCCGTGATAGTCTTGAAGCCAAGCAGTTAACTACCATCTGTAGCCTGGAATCCCTGGTTCTCATTTCAACTGTTACTCTTCTATATCTTAATATATACTTGTGTGGCTATATGTCAGACGCAAGATCAGAGACAAGACCACTGAGATCCAATCATGTCTGATCCTTTATTTGCTTGCAACTAATGGACAGAATCGTGACAAATTAATGCTATAATTTTAACCTACTAGATCAGTGGTGGCGAACCTATGGCACGGGTGCCAGAGGCGGCACTCAGAGCCCTCTCTGTGGGCACGCGTGCCATTGCCCCAGTCCCACTCCTTCAGCTGGGTTTTATAAAACCTTTTAGCTTTAAGCCTCCGCTGCCATGTGCAAAAAAAAAAAAAAAGGTTCAATCAGTCAATTTCAACTTCTCACGGGAAAAAAAAAGATCTTGCAAAGTTGGAATTGATTGATTGAACTTTTTAGTCCCATCCAGTCTGCCGTTACCACCGCAGCCACGCCCACCCAATTGGCCATGCCCACCCAATTGGCCACACCCAGCCAATGTGCCACATCCACCCGGCACTCGACGATGCATAAGTGGGTTTTGGGTTGCAGTTTGGGCACTCAGTCTCTAAAAGGTTCGCCATCACTGTACTAGATATAGCCTGAGAGATTCTAGGATCTGCCTATTGTGATTCTCTTTCTCCCTTCCCTATCCAAATTGGGACTATGCAGCTTCTTAATCTATTCTTGAATAAAAATAATATATTTAAAATAATAGGGTTGATAGCTATCCTGCATTCATGTTGCTGATGTAATTCTGTTAATTAAATAACATCCACTAAAGATTAATTTTCATATGCTTTATATGTCATTGTTTTTATCAACATTATAAAAATCTTCTCAGAAAGGAGGAGGAAGATTAAAAAAGGCATTTTCTGGCAACTGTCCATCATTGCAATGTAAACATAAAAAGTGGCTTCAAATTAATAACTGCTGAAGGTGTTGTCTTATTATTTAGAAAGTATTAATTATAAGTATTTACAATAGCGACAGAAGAGCTTTTTTTATTACTTTTAAAACAAGATGAGAAAAAAATCAATTTGTTTTCAAAGAAAGGAATTAAAAACCTTTTACTTCCAAGTTTCACTATACTGTTAAGAATGTTGTCAAGATCAAAGTATATCCTGATTCTTTTCTTCAAACCTCTATCCCATGACATTCTTTTTGTTTTTTACCCATAGTTCTTATTACTTCCTCTTCATGATTTATTTGCATTTATTCCATTAAAAAGATGACCGAACAACAATAAAAACATATGTCTGCAGCTTTCTTGAGAACAATACAGAACCAATTTGCTAATACTTTCTTCTACTGTTGTTTTCAACTTCAGTCACTTTCCCAACTCCATAAGCCTGAAGGTTTCCTTTCCAAGTAGAAGTTAGCTATGGAATTCCTGCAACATTGGCTACAGAGGCATTAGCAAACTATAAGTAAGCCTGTTTAATTTTCTGAAGAACAAGGTGGAAATTAATATAGCAGTTTCCTTTGTTGTGCTCCATGAAATCCTCACTTTTTTTTTTTAAGCCTTGTTTGAAGTGGCTTACTTTCATGTGTCCCTTAGAATGTGTTGGACTGTAAACTCCAAGTCAATTGGATTTAAGCAATGGAGGCTTCTATGGTATTTAAGTATAGCTGAAATGAGCATATAAATTAAATGTTGGCTGGTCTACTACTTATCCCAAAGGCGTCTTTGGCCTGCTCCCATTTCAGAAATCCCCCATACAATTTGACAAAAAATAAAGACTCAGTTCCAAAGACTTCTGTTTTAGGAATGAAATGAAGGGAAAAATAGGTGTCATGATTGAGTTGCATGTGCACAATTCTTTTGGAGATATTTTTACAGCTTTTTGTCTAAGTTAACCTGCCTCTAGCCATGTATAAATCATTTAATTTTTATGAATGCTAAATTAATCTTAGTTATAAAAAGCCAAATTTCATGGCACTTTTGTGAAATAAAATAATAATCTTATGAGTATCGGCCTAGAATAGTAAATCATGATATTATCCAAAGACAATAAAAGGATTTTCACAGATGTTTAAGGTCTGCAGGAATCTTGTCCGTATGAGAAGTACCAAGTAAGTAAAGAAAAAAACCTTAAATATTACTCTATTCAAACCATACATATAGTAATATTTACTAATTACTACTAATTACAATTTTATCCACCATTTTAATTTTATTTTTAAGCAATTATATTAGTTGCTTTATGCATTTCCGTTTTTGAAGAACACATGTATTTCTCAAACACCCTAGCTCCACAGATTGCAGTTTCTTATTTGTTGCTGTTCTTTAGCAAACTTTCAGTGGCCTCCCAGTTACATGTTGATTTTCAGTCTGTCCAGGCTCCTATTTTCTTATCCCATCATTTGCCAAGTGAGACAGATGTGGCCTGTTTATATCAGTCTGTGCACCTCTGAAATACTTATTTTGGAAGACTTGTAACTGCACCCAAATATGCATTAAATTTTCCTTTGGATATTAGGCAGGAACGGACAAATGTTTAGCAATATCTGAAAGACCATGCCACTGAAATATTGTTTTTTGAGATATTGTTTGTATTGATTTCTTTATATTAAATAATTGAGAAGTTGGAATTATATAAATAAAATCAAGGAGCAGTGGAATTTAAGTAATTACTTAAATATTTATATTCTAATGAATGGAAAAGATCTCTGCCAGAATTACAAGCAGCAGCTTTGGCCAATTTTTTTTTTTTTTGCTTGATTTTTAAGAAATCAGGCAAGCTGAAACAATACCATTTGGATTCAATATTTGTGTCAGATACTTTCAGCCTGGTCCACTAATCTAATTCAGCACATTAAATAGCTTCGAGCTGCTGTTATAGTTGTCTACAGTCACGACAGTGCAGGGTTCCTAAGATTTTAAATTTCATTTTTGAATTTAGAGTAAATGACTATAATTGTTTATTGAATTGAGCATCTACTTCTCAAATTTAGTTTCCAAATAGAAAAGCAAAAGCTAGCTAAATCACAAAAGATGCTATAACAAAATTCAAATTCAAGATCACAACAACCTTAGTCGATGTTAAAGAATGGAGAATTAGTCTGGAAACCCTACATGGACATAAGAGGATAAACCTTATCTAGGCTTACCTAGCTGCAAATTGCTAGTCTCAGAAGATTCCTGTGTATAGACCTAAGCAATAAAACAGCTAACTAAACTCTTCTTATGTGGATTTGGTTGTTTGTATCTGACAGAAGATGAAATCTTTTGCTATCTCTGGCACTTGCACATTTTTTTCTGTTATTTGACTTGTCCTAATAAAGTAAGGTTTAATAAGGGTTTTGAAAATAGTCTTATTACTAGCAAAAGTTTTTTTGCTTTAAAAAAACCAAACTAGCATGTTCCAACTTGAAAGGGAAGGGTTGCAAGGACCTTTAGATCAGAGGTGTCAAACTGCCGGCCCATGGGCCGGTTGCATTATGTGGAGGCAGTGCCCGCCCCAGCTCCGGCAATGCAAAAAAAGTCGCGATACATCACGACACGTCATGTGATGCGGTGAATTTGACACGCAGGCTTTAGATTGTTCATTCTTATTGTTACTTGATCAGTCTTTATGAATCACAAATGTGATCCTGAAGAGTCATTTCAAAATAAATCCGTACTACTAAAATATGTTTATGTTATACCTAGCAGTCAGAGAAAAGAGTCAGTTTGATGCAGTTATTAAAAGTACTAAGCAGATCTTGGACCTTTTTAAGACCAGGGAGGGAGTCACTTTAGTGCTTAAAGTGCTTTAGTACTTAAAGCACTGGACCAAGAGTAGGAAAACTTGAGTTCTAGGTCTGCCTTCAGCACAAAGTCATCTAAGTAACCTTGGGTAGATCATTCTCTCTCAGCCCCAGGAAGAAGGCAATGGCAAACCACTTCTGGAAACATCATCAAGAAAACTGCAGAGACAGGCAGTCACTAGGAGTTAACATTGAATTGAAGGAACAAGAAAAAAATCAGAGAGAAATATATTTGAATGTTAAATCTAGTATGGATTTCTATCTGTGTAAGATACTGATATTATTCAATTAATTCTGTCTATAGATATGAGGCAAAACTATTTTTTTAACCTTGATGAAAGTAACATATATTTTCCAAGTGACCAGTTTTACAGATGTTTGGCTGAGACATCAGATTTTAAATCAAAATTAATCTGGATCAAAGATTATTTCCTGATTGGATTTCACTGCCTGCTGCAATCAAATCTTTCATATATATAATGGAAAATCAGCAGTTAGCCAAACTTGCTGATGCTGCTATGATTCCTTTCCCTTTTTCCAGTGATACAGCTATTAGAATAGTCATTATGTTTTCTGCTTACTGGCAGGCACTAGTTCTATAAAACTCAGATTTTCTTCACTAAAAAGGACTTGTGCTGTCTTATTATAACATATCTTTATTTTATGTTTAAGAACATCTGGGTCTGCTCTCCTTTTTTTTGTAGTCTAAGTCTGATCAGTCACAGTGTTCGATTTATCTATGAATTTCTATATCATGATTACTAGATTGCTCCTTGTAACATCCTCCTTTACAACTACATGAGAGTATGGCAAGTTCTAAGAATGCAAAAAGGTTTCTTCCCAAGATGTCATGAGGCTTAAAGGTGGGACCTCATTGTTTTATGTGGATGGGTGGGTAGGTGCTCAGGGGCAGCAACATCAGTACCTTATTGGACAAAATCCACAAAATCAAAATCAAGCAATAGGAATTATTGATACATTTTAATAGACTAAGTACTTGCCTTGTGTCTGTGAATTTTCAAATTACCTCGAACATTTTAACTCCTAAAATGATCAGAGAGTTGCTTGTTGTCAGTTTTTAGATAAACCATGATAGCTTAATATAATATTCAGAGATATGTGAAATAGACCCAATTATAAAAGGATAACCTTAAAGGCTGATTTTTAGCATTCAGAGTATTATATTATATTATAAAATTCTGAATGAGAATAATTGAATTTTAGTAATGCAAACCTCATCTTTTATTATGAATTTCTGCTTAGAATCTAGCCGATCCAGCATGACTGTGTTTGTGAGAGAGATGTTCACATAAGTAATAAATCTGTCATCACCGACTGGCCTCTATTTCCTTTGAAATAAACAAATCGCTATTTGTCTCTTTGAAGCAGAGGGCTTCCAGGAAACCCAGAAGCCACTTTGGTTCAGCTATTGAGATAAAATAGTCAGAAAGTGGAAATGAGGTGCAGCTGAAGGAATCCTCCCATGCTCACACCTGTTGTACAGTGCAGTGGATTTCAAAAGGAACTGAAACAAACCCCAGCACCCTGGGATGGTGGGAGCAAAGCTGATTACCAAAAGACATTAATGGTAGGATTTTCAGAATGGGTAAAATAAAGCCAGTCTGATATAAATGTAGAAAATTTAAAATTGGAAAGCGATAAAAAAAGAAAATGCAACTAGCTGGTCACCATCTAATAAGACAACTATCCTTTTCTTAATAAAGAACTGAAAATCAACTATTTTGGAACAATGCATTGTTAGTTCTGTATCATCATCGTCATCGTCGTCATAATCATCATAATCATCATGATGTTTATATGTAATGCACACCCTGTGTTATATATAAAAATGTGGAACAGTTTAATTCCTTCCTTGAAAAGTTATTTTATAAAGCTGAATGTTTCCTATGCCTTAATTTTCATTAGTTGTATCACCATGAAAATTTTACGTATGGGTTATTCGTTCTGAAGTTTTACTTTCTCGGTGCTGCTACCTATATGAAAATTAAATACGTTTTTGCATACCTGTATGAATCTTAAGAAAAGTAAATCTGATTACATTTTTGTGTCTCTAGAAACTCAGGCAAGTAATTGTGGAACAAAAGTCAAAGTAGTGATTAAGCAATTTTATTTCAGTTATATTGCAGTCCTAAAAAGAAAAGGGAGGGAGACCTAAGCTTTTAGTCTTAAAAGCCTTTAGGTGGAAGTAAAAGTGTTTAGGACAGGCCTATACAACATGTGGCTATTTACTGCATGTGGGCCACTAAGGAGCCTTGCATGGTCCCCGACATTTTTGAAAAATAATCCATTGCTACCAAATGTTGCTGCCACAATAAAGGATCTGGCACAGCAGCCTAGATTTCTGCCACTACTTCCACCCTGAAAGGCACACTCACAAGGGCCCCCAACACCTCCAGCCTTCACTAGAGCTGATTGACGAGCCAGCTATTCCTTTGTGGGCCACAATTACTTTTAAGCTATCAGTCTGCTCTCTTCCCTTCTACAGGCCTGGTTTAGGAGGTGCCTGTTGAAATATCTAAAACTATTAGGAAATTTGAATGGTTAAAATTCTTTGTAAATGTGTTGTAATTCTTTGTTGCCCTACTTCTACTCAAAAAAACAAATAGAAATGTGTTTAATTATCTTATTAAGATTGCAGCTCTCTTCTTGGCACAGAGTTTTGATTATTGTAAAGAAAGTTTGCATACCGTAGTATTTTTTTAAATCTAGAGAATATTTAACTTTTTTAATTACATCATTGATCTGGTAACAATCTATGACTAAAATAAAATATAATATATTACTGACTTAGCTCAGTGTGATAGGAGTTTCAGTTCCTTGCAAAATTAAAGTTGAAAAAATAATTGGAGAAATAAACCAGAATACATGAAATGTAGTTCTTCAGTAAAATATATATCCTGTTACAAGTAGGTGAGCAACAACAACCCAGAATATCTCCGTATTTTAAAACTTCTAAAACTCTGTAATATCTTTAAGATGTCAGAACAAGACTTTGTAAAATATCCTACACATATTACTCCTAAATAAAAAGTTCCATCTTTAGCTATACAGTATAAGCTTTATGCTTGGGTGAATAGAAGAAAATGAATAGATTAAAAAGTTAATGATTTCTTATGTGATTGTAAGTTTTGTCAACTTCCATGGGATTTACTTATATTTATTTCTATGTAGAATTCTAGTCTAAGTGGTTGACAGCTGTACGGGATATAATGGGTGCTATTGCACTGAAAAGAAATCTATTGTTACTATACTTATTTCCCCCCCATTATATTAATACGTCCTTGCATTTTAAAAGGAATTTGTTATTCTATTACTTCTTAAGTACAGGGTCTGGAGATTTCTAATATTTCATTCATTTTTCATGTTTAGAACTTTGGGTCAAGTCCAGGATGGGTCCTTTAGTCTTCCACAATTGCAGAAACTGAACACAGTTCCCTACCTTTCAAAGCACAGATAGTCCTCAGCTTATGACCACAACTGAACCCAAAATCTCTGTTGCTAAGTGACATTTGTTAAGTGAGTTTTGTCCCATTTTATGTTAGTAACATAAGTAACATAAACATTGTTAAGTTAGTAACATGGTTGTTAAGGGAATCTAGCTTCCTCATTGACTTTTGTTTGTCAGAGGGTCTCAAAAGCTGTTCACATGACCTTGGACATTGAAAACTATTGTTAATATGAGTCAGTTGAATTTTGACCAGTTGTGACCATAGGGATGCTACAATGATCATAAGTTTAAGAAACTTTTTTTCAGTGCCATTATAACTTCAAACAGTCACTAAATGAGCTGTTTTAAGTCAAAGACTACTTGTAGAACACAAACTAATTGTGGTAGAAGCCCCAAATATCACAGTTACAAAACAAAAAGTATTTCTTTTACTAATGTGCACACACACACAAATCTGGATCTGGATATATTTAGGAACAGCTAAGATATTGCATCGAACTGTCAAACTCTTCCCTGGCCTGTGGTAGAAGAACTAAGACTGAGGAAGACACTTACCACTTATAATGATAACAACATAATTTTTTCTTTATTTTTAAATAAAGTTTAGAAAAATTTCAATTGTTGAACCTGGCTCATGGTTCTGTTTAGTTACATATCTCAGAGTGATGTTATTAGTAGGAAATAAATTCATATGAATTTCATATATAAGAATATAATTAAATCACACATCTTTCCAGATGAATGGCAGTTTAAAATATCTATATAATTAAAGACTTTGTGTTGCTTTAGCACAATTTAATGCAATTGATATTAAAAAAACATTTAATTAGAATAATATTTCAGCTGAAGTTATTAAAGAAGTCTGAAAATGCTTACTGCATAACATTGTTGAGTGGTTTAGGCGTATGATTTCATTTCTTTGGCATTTGCTCAGGATGTTAGTGTATCTATTTTAAGTGTCTTTGTTCTTTTACATTTATTTTTATTTCTGTCAAGCATTGCTAAGCTTGCTATGGGCATTTGCAAATATGAATCATCATTTAGATTAATATTTTCATACCTCTTTAAACTGGTTTGAAAATAAACGTAAAAACGGAAGCAAAGAAAGCTAAACAAGGACAGGTGTACCTCTCAGGAAGTATAAAAAAGATCTTTTAGAAGTTTTGAAGCATGTTCTTGGCAGATTTATTTATGTAACAACTAAATCACATTTTGCAGGAAGGAAGAAAAAAATTATAGCCTATTTAAACACTTAGTATTATACTTTATGGACTGCATGAGAATTGCCATTTAACTACAATAACGGAACAATCAGTTTTAGTTTTGTTTAAAGCCAAATGTGTTCATTTTCTGTTTATAGTTTTTTAGCAAAGCACTTCTATAGTTTTGGATTGGACAATTGTGAAAAAATCTTGAATTGTTTAATCAAACTTTTTTTATTTTCTTACCCAGTATCCTAGTGAAAATAGTTATGGATTCCTAGAAAATTAATATCTTAGTCTTCTACTATATTTCCAAAATTAGTAATTTAAGAATGAAATTATGATATTTGGTGTGGAAATGGAAAAATTCTATAGATTATGCACTTGAATTATCTGTAGCAATCAGAATAATGCTAAGAACATTAGAATATTTTTTTAAAAAATAAAATGCAGGGCATTTGGCATTTAAACAAATTTCATTTTAGTGGACCATCCACATTTTCTTATTAAAATGGATGTTTAAGATGTGTTTGCTTTATTTGACTTTCATCAAGTTTGCTGCCAATCACAATCCATTAATTATGATGGATTGCTTTTGCTTTATAGTTCTTTTAGATTTGTCATACCATAATTTTAAATTCAGTGGATCATCTGTTTCACTCACAAATTTATTTTTTAAAAAAACATAATAAGCATTGCATATAGAGAGTTCCAGCTGATTACATCCATGCAAGACACAAACCTTTGGGAGTTGTTAGCTATCATAAAGGTGTTTCAGGGTATTTGTCATTGATTCTTGGATTGTAGCTGATATAACTGCTTTTCCTCTACACATTTTATCCTTGGGCTATTGTAACACTTTCCTTTCAGATGGCAGTTTCACTGTGGAGAACAATGAGAATGCATAAATAATTGGATCTTAATTGGATCATCTATGGAGCATAATTTTTGAACAACACGTATATAAATAATGAAAAATAAATCTTTCAAACAAGCACTTGGAGGATATTTCTTAAGACAATTTCACCTTTAATTTATCAAAGTTGGTTTTAATTTTTTTTTCAAAGTTAACTTATTTGCATTTATTTTGTTTACATTTAGGCACAACAAATTTATTTGGTGTTTCAGATTTAAATAGTTATTTGTGGAAGTTTTAAATTTTATTCTGCTTGTTTTCAATCTTTAAATATTTTGTTTGCTGTTATAATGGATAATTTTATGAAGGGTTTTTTTAATTTGATTTAAATGAATGATGATGATGAAGATGATGATGGAAAAGATGATGATGATAATTTTATAGAACTGTTGAAGCAATATTAAGCAGGGAGTAAAGCAAGGATGTGTCTTTTTCCATAGTTATTTAATATAGCAATAGCAATAGCACTTAGACATATACTGCTTCATGGTGCTTTACAGCCTTCTCTAAGCGATTTACAGAGTCAGCACATTGCCCTCAACAATCTGGGTCCTCATTTTACTGACCTGAGAAGAATGGAAGGCTGAGTCAACTTTGAGCTGGTTAAGATCGAACTGCTGGCAATCAGCAGTTACTGCATTCTAACCACTGCACTACCATGGATCCTATGTAAATATTGATAAATGTGTAAGGAATGAATATAGTGTTATAGGTAAATTGGATAAATATGAGAAGATATCTGTGCTTCTCTCAACCAGCAACTCAGTGTTGTTGGTTGACACAGTTTATTTTGCAATGAACAGTGGATAAATTATGTGATACAATAAGAATATGGATCTGAAAATTAATGCATTAAAGATCAGTGTAGCTATGATTAACGATAAAGGAGTGACTAATTACCAGTTATACATTAATGCCTCAAAATAGAGCAAATGGATGAGTGTATGAATTTGGTATTGTTGAATTTTAATACAGATAGTGAAATAGATGGGAAGATTTTAAGACGTGCAAATACTGATATGTTTTTCAAAAGAAGTCAAAATGGTTATGTATAAGTTCTAAAAAAATGTGTGTTTGATTTAAATATTAAGGAGGTTGAAATAGAATGCAACTACAATGTCAAACACATATTTTTTTCACCACTGTGCAGTTATTCTGTAAATTTAAGAAATGATGAAGATTTTTTTAAGGAGGCACTGACAGGTAGAGTAGGTCTGCCAGTAACTCTCCAAAACATAGTTTCTTCTTGGACTGATATGTATCTATGTTCCTGTGTATCATCTTGTATCTCTTTAAGAGCAATTTATTATAAGGCAATGAATAAATTTTAGAAATAAGCTGTTGTTGGTGTAATAACTTCAAATGATCCTAGGTTAAGTTGTAAAGGCCTGGCTTAGTTCCAGCACTATATGTATGTAAAAACTGAAACATGAACTGAATGAAAAACTAGGGGAAAAACTCCAAGCAGACCTCAGACATGGTGGTGTTGCCAGGAAGACCTCTGTTGTTCTTTTTATCAGCAGGAACCTTTTCAGCATCTGTGGCTTTATTTCCAGATGTGTGCTTAAAAATGAAGCCAACCTATACTAAATCTTAATTACAGATCCTGGGCATGCAGCCAGAGGCATGGCATGCAGTAACTTAGAAAAATTAGACGTCTTTCATGCCATGTCTGGTAAATAATCTAGAGTTACCATAGAACTTTAAATGTTTCAAGAGTTGTGTTTTGCATCAGAAGCTCCATGTGAAGAGGCCACTCTTTTCTCCTATTCCTACTCTTGTTTATTTATTTTTTCTTCCCAATGTCTGTTAGCTGACAAATATGAGAACAAGAAGAGTTGTTTATTCTTTATAAAAATTAAGATCCAAAGCATCCCTACCACATCAGCATGTGTATAATTCCAAGAAATTTTGATCCAACTAGCTAGAACTTCCTGATAAGACTTGAGAAAAATGACATATCAACGTTTCCAATGTTTCTTCTTGTCTGAATGATGAGCTCACCGTGACTTTCTTATAAAGAAGCCCATTATAGTTGCAAAGTTTCTTTTATTGTTTCTAAAGAAGACTTCTGATCATTTTTGGATTTAGCATCTAAATAGCTATAGCTATATTTCGCCTATATTTATAAATTAATGAAATATCTTTGTATTATATTCTTACAGTCTTTAATAGAAAAAGAAAGAGAACTTCCTTCATTGCAGTGCCACCAATGCTGGTTCAGAATCCATGTTTGTGTCTGAAAATTCTTTCTTATTTCAGGATGCAGTCCTTAAAATACTTTTTTTGTGGACCTTGTAACCTTTGAACTGATTGCAGCTAATGGCAAGAAACACACAAAAATATAGTGCAGGACCCACATAGGCAAAAGCTCTACCCTTTTCCCAACACTGGAAAAAAATATGGGAACTGGTTAGGAGATCAAAATAGGGCAAGCAATTAACCAAATTGTTTAGACTTCATTATATTTGTTTGAAATTAATTTCTTCCTTCTCTCAGCTTTTTTCCAACCAGAGATTTGGCTCCTTTGAAAAGCAATTGTTAATGTTCTCTTTACGTACAAGAATGCATTGTTGCAGTTTCAAGTCTAGTTTTGGGCTAGTCATTTCTTTCAGCCCAACCCACCTCCCACTCTTCTTGTTGTGAGGAAAAAAGGAAAAAGGAGTACTAAGAAGATTCGCCACCTTCCATTATTTAAGAAAATAACAGAGGCGGGATAAAAAAAATTAATCAAGCATTAATTAAATTAAACTAATTAAATTAAATTAATTAAATTAAATTAAATTAATCTTGAGCTTTTTTGATAATATTCTTAGAGAGACTGGGCTGAAGAGAGACAAAACTGAATAGACTAATGCTTTAGGACGTTCTATCTGACTTGTAGAAGCCTTTTTAAATTATCATTATTTTTAACCAGAGAATCCTTGGAGAAAAAAATTGCCACTGAATTTATTTATTTTTTCTTCCCGTAAAATAAGTAAGGTAATTTTTTTTAAAAAAGTCTATATAATTGTTTCCCCCCCCTGTGAATTTGGGATGGTAATCTTACATTCTCTGAGAAGAGCGAAAACTCTTCAAAAACAAAGAAATGTTGAAAACATATTCAAGGGTAGGATGTATAAGTGGCTACAGACATCACTGCTCAAAAGAAGAGTAGTGTTTTTAAGGATCATCATCTCTTGGGGTGTTAGGCTCTGCCTTTTGTCTCTCTCCAAGCACTTTTATTGCTGCCCTTCCTTTTCCCCCCATCTCCATCCTGTTCGTCTGTGAGAACAATTTGTGTGTGAACAAGATATAATGCTTGATATATTCAGATGAAAATTAATTTATTTATAAACAAGACATCTTATTTATAAACAGTTAATTTTAATATATAGATTAAATTCAACCCATGTTAATTATTTTTGCTCTGACCATGCTTTTTTGTGAGAGTGTAGTTTCTGGCAGAAATATATAAATATACATGCACACCAAAGTCATATATTGTATATGTATTTATGGGGTAGGATTCCAAAGCTTCATCTGTAGTACGCAACTTTGACTAACAAAAATCAGACTGGACAAGATATAATTTTATTTCATGTACTTTACTTTGAGAAATGGCAGTTGAAAAAAAATAACAACAAACTATTCAAAATTTAGTTAAATACATTTACCTTTCCCAATTGTTAATAAATTCCTGATTCAGCAATTTTTGAAGAATTTCTTCATTTAAAATTAGAAGATAGGGACTGTGACCAATTATTGGTGATTACACTTAAAAGATTTCAGCTGAGTTACAATTCAGCTGAAATCATTAATTGCTGGAGCATAATATAATTGGATTAAAAATAAGTTAAAAATAAATATTCTTTTCCATATAATTTATTTCTCTATAAAGACATTAATTGATTGATGGCTATTGTAAAAGAACTACACTGAACATAAGTTAAACTAGCATATGATAATTATCTTTCAACATAGAAAGATATGTTAGATTAGAAATTAAATGAAATTAAGGCTTGGATTGGGACTGATATTCTAGAATTAAAAAAAAAGATACTTTGAAGTAAATTTCATATTTCTGGATTGTTTTGCACCTGATAGAGCTCTAGGTTTGTTTGTTTTTAAAAAGCGGTAGTTGCTAGTTAAATGAAAAGCATGAATGTTTATATTCATTCATTAGTTAAGATGTGTGGTAGGAAAAACATAAATATTTTTTCTTTCTTTCTTAGTATGGTTTACTTGATGCTTTTGTACTTATTTATTATGGTTATCTGTATGCTTTTATACATATTTGGTGTAGTTAACTATATGCTTTTGTAAAGAAACAATATTGGATAGTAGAGTTGTTTATGGTGAATTGTATTATTATTTGAAATTTTGCTAATTACTTTGAAAGCCGGAGTAGAGCAAAGTAAATACACATATAACTCTTGTACTAAAATACAGCTTCGATTCAGTTTGTTAAATATTTTCTTCCGTAAGGAAATTGTTTCATTGATGTAAGTAGATTTATGCCAAGGAAAACACACTTCTCTTAGGTTCCAGCAAATAACCTCTCCACGACTTTAGAGAAAATATGGGCAAAAGCTGGTTGAAGGGTTTGGTTAGAACAGTAGTGCTATTGTACCAGTGGTCAGGATCTTCGGATGTAAAATGACTCGTCCATTACAGAAGCCATAAGTATACCTTCTGAAAGCACCACATGCATAAATGTATCACTAGCCGTGTTTCAGCCAGAAACAGGACAAACATTCTAGATATATATCAGGGCACACATTTGTTTCATTCAACGCAAAGAGAAATGTCAAGACCCTTGATGTGTAGATTTTAAACTATATTTTTTCAGCAGTATCTAAAGCATACTTCTATCAGAGATAGTTCTTGTGCAGTCTCTTGTACGACAAGGCCTGGGCTTCCACCGACTTGCCTTGATAGCTCTTTTGTTGAGGGAGACATTTTTATTCTCCCTTCATTTATTGATTCTCCATTTATCGTTGCATTTATTGATATGCTTTGATTTTTAGGATATTTGTTATTATGTTTTTTTATATTTATGTTTGCTATCTTGTAGTTTTTGGGTTATCTATTTGTGTGTCATTCAGAATCGTCTTTGGTGAGCTGGATGGCTATATCAATTTGATAATTAAAAAAATAAAATAAACATATTACACACATTTTCAGGCTGGGTCTGTGATAGGTTTAGGTAGAATAAGGTCTTAAATTAACTTTGGGAAACAGCTGGATGCTCTTGATCATATTTCTTTTGTTTCATCATCATTTTTCATCTCAGTTTATTAGATGAAAAAGTATCTCCATTTGAGGTGAATTCTTACAATATTGTTTAATCTGCAATACTGTCTACCAGGATTTTTAATTTGTGTCTATTCACCTAACAGTGGATTGATTAATCACATTAATCTCATTTATAATCCTACATTTTTTATTATACTATTATTCTTCAAATTATACTTCCTAATTTTTACCCTTTTTCTGGGAAAGTAATTACTTTCCAGTAATGTTGAGTACTTAACCATTTTTATTTTTTAAAACAGCTTCTGAGAATGTGATCATCCAAGCTAACAATTGATTCATTGTTAGATGAGTCATACACGGATTTTATCCAGCATGAACCCTTATTCTTCTGGAGTTTAACTGCTGATTACAAATGGAATTTTTTTAGGCACCTTGTAACATTTCATGGTAGTTTCTTTTTCCTGCTGGCTTTCAGCTTGTTTCTTTCCTTTTAATTTTTGAGGGTTTTTTTCCTGCAGTTTTGAGTAAATTAATGTTTATTTTTCTCAGATATGTGGGGATGTGCATAATGTAATGTAGTTTTAAAAAGTGGAACACTAAAATTTTGGTTTTTAAAAATATTTTCCATAAATGATAGAAAACTGATTAACTGGACAGCTTTGTTTACTTCTTCAGAAGAGGTTGCTATATATTTTAATTATTTAATTAAATAATTAAATAATACTGCTATTTTAACATCTACATGAAGCCACCGAGTGAGGTTATCCACTGGCATTACAAAATCACTCTTTTCTATTACCCCACTTTTTTCTAGTCAGCAAAACCACAAATCATAAATGCATTTTTTATCATTTCATGCAAAAGTCTATGAAGGGTTTTCAGTCAGCCATAAATATACTGTTATTTCTCTAATCAGAAATGAATTTGCCAACTATACATCTATTGTGAGTATTGTTGAACCTTTCCACTTTTGAGCATAGTAATCTCTCTGCAGTTGTCATGCATAAAAACAAAGTTCCTTGACATTTTTCTAGTTACATTTCCATTAGTCCCAAAAGTAAAGTATCTGGTTTCAAGTATCTGGTACATTAACCTTTAAAATCTTCTGAATTAATTTATCTATTTGTATCCGTTTTTTAATCTATATGTCCACCAAGGATAATAAAATGTCCCTTCATGTATTTCACATTTCCAGCAAAGATTCAAAGTGTTTTTATACATTCTCGACAATTTCCCTGGTGAAAAACAACAATATATCATTTAAATATGATCTCTTTGTCCACAAATGCACATTTAGAATTGATGGGTATCAGGAACAGTCACCATTTTAGTGTAGACTATTTATTTATTTATTTTTAAAAAGTTGGAATTCATGGAATTAATATTATTTATTTATATCTCTTTTATTATTTTTTTCCAATTAAAAAAAATAAAAAGAGGAGCACTGTATTATTTATTGAAAAGAAAGCAGACCAGTTGGGGAATATTCATTGTTGATGCTTCCAGTGATGGGGAATCTTAAACTCTTTCTGAGCCCTATTCACTCAATGTATGTAATATCTTATATTACAGGTATTATTGATTAAGCACGTTTGTGATTTAGTATTGCTGCATGATTAATTTGAGCTACCTGCATATGTTATAATTCTGGCAAACCCAATGGAGTTTGCAAAGCAAACAGCATTAGGAAACTTTACTATTAACTCAAGTGCCTTTTGTTCACAAGGAGAAAGGATACAACAATGTACACGTTATGACTCCCTTGTTGAGTGTTTCATATTTCTGAGAATTGGGCCATATCACGCTTATTCCTATCCTTGTTGTCATCTAAGGCTGATGTTAAGCATTGGTGAATTGCTAATACAAACTGCCATTGTCCTTTGTGCAATCTGCCTGCACAGTTGACTTTCCAAATAACATTTTTTCCCCGCAAAGCAATAAATATTAAAAAAAAAACCTCAACTAGTCTTTGTCAATGTTTCAGTTTTATAGCTAAGCAGAGGAAACTTAAAGTATGGTTAAAACTGAGCCAAAAGAACAGTGAGCAACCTTATTCCAATCAGCTTGTGGCACCGTTCTACTTTGGATTATCTTGTGTTTTCTATGAACAAAGGCATGTGATGAGGCAGGCTTTTGTTGCTTTGGTACTATGCAAATAAAGAGTAAATGGTCATTTTACGAAAGGTGGCAGATGGAAGTAGAGAATGGAATTTAAGAAAAATAAGAGAACTGAGTGTTGGAGAAAGGGAAGGGAGAAGTAGGTAGGCTGTGTATGTAAAAAAAATAAAAGGAAACAGAAACAATGATAGATCTTGTGACAATTACTTTACATTTAAGTCCATCAGAGTTTGTGTGATTTACCTCTGAATGGTAACAAGTTGTAACCATAAGATTTTGTTAATTTGATCAAACGATGAAAGCAGTGTGATCTCATTTCAAGTGCTGCTCCTTTAGGGTATGCATGAGACTTCACATCATACACATATTTCCAGCATTTTTTTAAAAAAAGAATCACTTATTTTAGGAATCAAAATGGAATGATGTATGGTGGTAAAATACCTTATATCTGTGTTCTCTGAGTATAATATTTCAAGAAAATATTTTTCCATTGAAATTTCCACTTTACTTCTCCATAACTATACTCAGATTTTCCATTTAATTATATAATAGTGTATTTCCTTGGCTTCTAAGCAGTGGTGGGATTCAAATATGTGAACAACCGGTTCTCTGTGTGGATGCCACTTCCGGAAGTCCATTCTGGGCCTGGGCAACAAAAAAAGTAGCTACCGGTTCTGCCGAAGTGGTGCGAACTGGTTGAATCCCACCACTGCTTCTAAGTCATACTTCACCAGTAAACTATAGATTGTGCCTAATTGTTCAGTATTATGTATTGTAAAAGCTTAAAATTGAATGAAACTTTTCAGTATTTACTTTGATACTAAGGTGAGTGGTATATAAATTTAATAAAACAATAATATTCTCAATTGTACATGTAGTTTTTTTGTTCTTTTGTGCTATTTAAATAAAAATACTGGAACCAAGTGAATGTAGAAAAGCACTATGTACTAAAAGATGTAGGTATCTAATCGTTGTAGTGTAAGTAAGTTGATCTATCTTGACATTTTTAGTACCATGGTCATCATAAATTTGCATTAAAAATAAGCAAGAGGAAAGAAATCTGGATTTATCTTTTTATTATATATGTTCCAAATATTTAATAAGGAGCTTAATATTGCATAGCAAATTGTTTATGTCTGTAAATATAGGCCAAGATATATCTATGCAAACTCTCTGATAGAGCTCCCTTTCCCTGGAAGAAAAGGAACCATTAAAAAAAATGAAATCCATGTTGGACACTAGCATGATAATAGTTGGAAATTTGGAATTGCTAGCCATTTTGGATTTTTTTTTTAATCTTGCAACTTTTTGTATTTGAGCCTTTGTAATAGATCATAAATAATTCATTATGTGTACATATCATTCATTAAATGCCTTATTCTCTATAAAAACTATAATTATTTGAAAGACAAAATTTATTTTAACCTTTTAATTCTTTGTTACCAACTGGTCCTCTGAGTAAATGCCTTTCTACATACATTCCTAAGATATTACATGATTAGGAAAAAACTGCTAAGAGGGAACATATTATCAGTATAACAGTATAACAGTTTAACATTTTGTGACTGTAGTTGTAAAATTTTGAACTATGCTTATTTCCAAATTACACTTAGAAAAATGATGCTATTTTTGAGTAAATGAACTATGTTTTACCACATCACACCTTCGAGTTTAAGAATAATTTTTCCAGGTTTACCTGAAGGTGGCAGAGTTTGAACTATTCTGCATATAAATATTTGCTCTCATTTTTCCCCATAACCTTTCTTCTTTTCTAAGGGTAAACAAATTAGCATAAAAATTGATTCAGAGATTTTTTTGGTATACAAAATAATCATCTGTGAGAGCTTATTCTTAGATAAGGTTGTAAAAGCTTATGAGAAAGCTTAAAAAAGTAAAATGAATGTTGCTTACAGTGAGCATAAATTGTGATCTAATTTCCTCTGTACTTCAGGATAATAGGTAACCCACAGTTAAATCACACTCAAAAATCACCGCAAATTGTAGTTATAAAAACCAAGATGTTTGTTCACCTTCACTGAAAACTACAAACATATTCTAAAAAAATACTTAATATGATAACAAAGACATGAACAGTAATATTCTTTGCTTTTTCTGTTTAGTTTTACAAGATGTCCTATCTGACACAAAGCTTTTGAATATATTATTTTTCTACACAAAAAGTAATTCTTCTGTAGAAAATAATATGTGATTAACAAATATATTTCTTAACATTTTTATGTGTTTGAATTACATCAATGTTCTGTTGGAGTGTAAGTGATCAATGAATAACAAGAATTCTAAAGCTAGTTTCATTACTCTTGGGCTAAACAAGTTTTAACTTAATTGAATGGAAGAAAAAGATGTAGGATATGTTTCATTGTATGGGTTTCCCTGTGCATAATAAGTAATATAAATTA
Organism: Azemiops feae; assembly: GCA_023970755.1. Lineage (NCBI taxonomy): Eukaryota > Metazoa > Chordata > Lepidosauria > Squamata > Viperidae > Azemiops > Azemiops feae. The sequence continues at coordinate 115,482 of JALGBA010004085.1, forward strand.
TTACATAATCTTGTAATTACAGCTTTTAATTGGTTTCAGCTCTGTTTTTAGTCTTCATTTCTTTCCTTGTCTTTCTTCCTCTTCTGGACCAATTGCTCCTCTTAAAGAATTGCACCATTTCCATTTAGACAATTATCTACTTTGAAATAATAGGGAATACTTGTAGCTCAGGTTTTAGATTTTGACTGTGGTTTGTTGTCCAAGCTTATTTCAATATAATTTCTGAACATTTTGTTACAAACTAGTCTATATAAGCTAAAGAGAATAGTACAAGAAAATCCTGCTGATGATGTTTGGTAACGAAACATTCAGAAATTATATTGAAACAAGCTTGGACAACAAACCACAGCCAAAATATCTACTTTATTTATGTACAATGTCCAAAAGGAAGTAGGAGACATTTATATTCTACAGTATATGACCATAAAATGAAGGAAAGGTAAGAAAAGTATCAGCAACAGTTCACCGATGAGTTTAAGGGAATCTTCCAAAACCACCATGGGACTTCCAATGTGCCCATTTTAACAAGGTACATGTAGTCCTTGACATAGAACAGTTCATTTAGTGACCGTTCAAAATTAAAACGGCATTGAAAAAAGTGACTTATGACATTTTTTCATACTTATAACCATTGCTGCATCCCATGGTCATGTGATCAAAATTCAGATGCTTGGCAACTGATTCATATTTTTGATGGCTGCAGTGTCCCAGGGTCATGTGATCAGATTTTGCAACCTTCTCACAAGCAAAGTCAATGGGGAAGCCAGGTTCATGTAACAATCATGTTACTAATTTAATAAATGCAGTGATTCACTTAACAACAGTGGCAAAAAAGTTGTAAAATGAGGCAAAATTCACTTAATAAATGTTTTGCTTAACAACATAAATTTTAAGCTAAATTCTGATCATAAGTCGAGGACTACCTGTACTAACTGCTTCAATTAACACTTTCCTGTGTATATAGGGTTGCTTAACACGACAGTATATTATATATATTGTAAAGAAAATTGATGGTGCATTTGGCCTAGTAATCTACAAGAAAACAATCAAGCTCAGAGAACAGCAAAAAACCAACAATTTAGTCTGGAACTACATATATTCTTTACTATTGAAAGAAAGTTAAAATGTGAAAAAAGAAAACACTTATGGGAGTGAAGACCATGTTAAAAAATGCTTAGCAATATGTGGAAATATATAAAATAGTAGCAGATTAATTTCAAGCAACGAGTGCTAGCATAATGAATGACATCATTAGGTCAATTTGGTCTAGTGGGTAAGGCCCTAGACTAGAAAGCGGGATACCTCCCATCTTAGCCATGAAAGCCAGCTAGATGACTTTGGGCCAGTCACACTGTCTCAACCCAACCAGGGTTGTTGTTGTGGGAAAAACAGGAAGGGGTGTTGGATATATTTGCTGGCCTAAGTTATTTGTAAAAATAATAAAGATGGAATATAAATAAATATTGCTGCATTGAAATATAAGAAATGTTGAAGTACTTAGAATAAATATTCAGTGAAAGTTGCGACTTTTATGCCAGTATTGTCAATGGCAGACTCTGTGTCTGTGTGTCTGTGTGTGTCTGTGTGCATGCATTATGACTTTGATATTAGTACTGTCAATGGCAGTGTGTGTGTGTGTGTGTGTGTGTGTGTGCGCGAGAGAGAGATAGAGAGACTCTAAAGCCAATCTGAATCTAATGCTCTGGTTTAATTCTCTCAGCTAACATAATCATAACCATTTGTAACCATAACCACTTTCTCTCTGTGTCCATTTGTCATATGTGAAAAAAGAGAACAGTTGAACATTTGCCTAGATATTGAAAGATTCAGTCCCATACTAAAAGAAGCCCTCTGTCTCTTAGCAAAGGCTTGCAGTTTCTTCTCTTGCCATAGCAGTTAAATTTAAGATCCCCCTGGAGCATTCTAGAGCCTAAAGAGGAAACAATTCTTGGAAGCAAACTGGTATGTTTCCTGATATTTGTTGTCTGATTGAGTTAGCTTAATCACAGAGAACAAAAGTTTTGCAGAACAAAGGCTACAATTGAGCAATCACCCTGATGATTAATTTACATTTTATAAAAATATATGCAAGTTGGAACAAGGGCAGGAATACAATATATCCTATGCATAATGTCTTCCTTTAATCTCAGGTGTTACATACCATATGTTAATACTTAAAGTGTTATATAGGGAGAGGGAGCAGATTATGTGGCCCTTCCAGATTTTTAGTCTTCTACTGCTGCTGCTACATCTACCATTTGGCGTATGATGGAGGTAGAAGAGGAAAACTGAAGGGTTTTGCTTCAATTGCAACAGCTGGGAAACATATGGGAGGCTGACATGAATCATGCCAGAAATCTCTTCCAGGTTTTTTTCAGCCATTTTCCACCAAAGAAAAAAACATTCAGGTGATACTCAATACAGATTCTGAACTCAAAAAGGAATGAAATCTTTCAATACCTGCTGCTCGAAATACCTAAGAATGGAAAGGGAAGACTATAGCAAAATAACATTGATCTGTTTTGAAAAGCAAAACAGTAAGTAGAGAAACAAATGGAAGTAATTTTATTTTAACTGAAAATAAAGAAAATGTGGTACAAAACAAAAGACAAAGAAAACAAAAGTAGAGTCCTAAAATTAAGTATCATGTTAAGCCTATTCTTCCAGAATTTATAACCTCAAGGGTATTTTTACTGTTAGTTTCTCAAATCTATTGCTCCACTGGCATCTCTGAATTACATTACAATAACACACCATGTAAGTGATTATACCAGAGTGAATTCTTAGGAATAGCTTAGGCAGTTCCTGAAGGTATAATGATTAGATCAGTAGCATACAGTATATCACACAGATTGTGTTTTGTTTTTTAAGCTGATGAACTCCTGAAATTGTAAAATGACAATCTGTATTTCATGGAGGTTTACTAATTTCATGTCATCCTCTGAGCAGCAGCTGAAAGGATCACCAGCTGATAGGCCTAAAGTGAACAAATTTATATAAGAAGAGGGTTTTTTTTTGTCTAGCCACATTTTTTCAGCTGTTTTAGTACTAAATTCATAATTTTGGTAATAACGTTCAGGGCCATACTATTAACTGGTACAAAGGGAAACAACAAAGTATGTCTGCCCAAAGTATATCTAGAATTTAGAAGGGAGAACTAAGTGTAATAGAGAAGAATTATGCCCAAATCAAGAATTTAGCTTCCATTGTAAATGAAGAATGGAGAACAATCCGGATTTTTTTTGTCTGAAAGGAAGATTTAGGGAAAGAGCATAGTGTTCTGTTTAATATAGATATTAAGATTCCCATTTCTTTATCCCTTTTGGCATCTGTTCCATTGCAGTTTTTCAGTATGCCTGTTCTTACTGGGTTTCTGATTCAGCTGGCAGAAATCACAGAATTAATAGAATCATAGGACCTAAACACCATGATGCCAATAAAATTGTAATGTCCCTGAATGGTTTCAAGTGGTCCCTGGCTAGGAAGGCTGCAATAGAAAATGCTGATACCATGCAATGTTAGGAAACATCCTGCAAGCATAAAGAACAATCAAGCTGGAGCTACTTGGAGTTATTATGGCGGGAGGAATAGGTATTTGGTGCTTTGGGGTTTGCTCTTTTAAAAGATTGTTATGTTTTTTAAGTGACTTAAGATGACTTAGATTTCTGGAATTCCAAGTAAAGCAACATTTAACAAATTTCATTTAATTAATATTCAAATGAAATTTGAATAAAAGCAATGCATTTGTGAAAATGCAAGTGTTAAAAGTTTTCTAATTCTGCTGCATAGGTCTTGTAATCAGGACTTTGGATTACTATGCACTTTGGCAATTTTATAATATATTTTCTTTATGTTTTATTCACTTTTTTATTGACTTGAATGTTATTAATATGTCAAATACATCATTTATATAGGTCAATATGTCATTTAATTAAATATTAAATACAGTGTAACTTTTAAATTCATTTATATCTCAAATACTTCAGTAAGGTCAAAATATATTTCATCGTGTTCAATATTTTAGAAAGGGCCTTATAAGCAACATTTTAGTAAGGATTTCATAGTAATATTATAGAAACTATACAAATCAACTAGAGATTTTCCACTTTAATTGTAAATCAGGTTTAAAGTTGTGGCAGATCACTTTTTGTCACTTTATTTTTCCAGTTTGTATGAGATTTGTATAATAGAAGAGCCCCCTCTAGAAATTGTTTAAGGTAAGCAGAAGTTATAGTTCAATACATCTGGAGTAAACTGGAATGAAAAAGAGTATCACATCAGTTGGAGTATCCTATAATTCTTTTTTTAAAGTGTACCAGTACTTTCTAACAACAATCTGTTTTACATTTACTTCTTTGATACAAATTATGAGGAAATAATATAACGAATTCATTCCTGTTGCATGGTTATATGTGGATAGCTTTAAAAATATATGTTTTTATTTGATCATTAGTAACTATTCATGATTAAATAGTAAACATTTTTGTATACTCTTTACCACTGTTCTTAATTATGATTAATTATGTATGAAAATATATTTCAATATATTTATAAAGATTTAAATTAATTACATAAAACAAATGACTGAGAATAAAACAAAGAATCATGCAGAAATGAAAACAATAAGATGAATAGTCATGACATAAAGACTTTGCCAAGCCTTTAAGTCTATGAATATTCAGTGATACACAATAAAATTGTAGTGTGCAGACTTTATTATATGCCAATCTGCCAATGAAACAGTGCTACTCAGTAAAGGCAAGGATATCTAATGAGTTAGTCTTCTCATGTGTTAGCTTTAAACAGGATCTTTCTGAATTGACATAATGTGACCTGTTTTGCATTCATACCCAATCATTTAGTTTACAATACAAATAATCCATTTTTTTTGCTATGACGCATTTTATTCAACTGAGAAACACACCAATGGCTTATTATTGACTGAGGTTTAAAATGTGAAACTTTAACCATTGCCTGCCACTGGTCTTTATGAATAAGTGTAAAAGTGTAAAACAAGTGTAAAAATGTATTACCAATTTTGGCAATTGCTTTGTTTGGCAAGCTATTGTAGGTATGAAGAAACAATCTATATGTGAAGCATCCATAATTAAAGAGGTTCAATATGGTGGACCCAGCTGCAGACTCCCCTTTCTATTTATGATGCTGTTGTATGCTCAAAGGGTGGGCTTTTGATTCATAGTTGTGCCTGTCATTTTGTCCTTTGCAGGCATGCCTGCCCCACATGTGGGTTATGTAATACAAGTATAGATAGGTTAGCTGATGAAGTTACTAGAGACTTAGTTACCTGAGACTTAGGCTAGTAAAATAGACCAGATTTTTGTGATAGAAAATGTTTGTTTTGTGATACAAGACAAAAGCTTAAGAAGTTCCATGAGTCCAGCATCCCAAAAGGATTTCTCTGAAAAGCTCAGAAACAGATAATAATGGTATTAGCCTACTTTTACTATCCATCAGCAACTTTTTTTTTCTGAAATCATTTTTTTCTGTCTCTGAGCTGAGAGATTCAATAAAACCTTAAACAAGTAATCACTAAAAAAAATACTATCTGTGAATTTCCTTGAAAGCTATCCAGGATTAGTTGTGGATGCCATAAATTTAATGCATGTGGCTAAAATAGTGCTTTCCTTGGCCAGCTCTGATTTCATTAGTTTTGTCTGATGACTTGGCATTCTAAATTAAAAAAGAAAAAAACTATTTCCTTTTCTGCCATCATTAATTATATACGACCCCTAATTTTATTAACCTTTTAAAAAAATAATAATTATTCTGTCATTTATTTTTATTTTTTACTATTATTATTGTTTTAATGCTTTATTTGCTGGTCTTGACTATAATAAAGATTGATTGGTTATCAACTTTGATCATATTTCCTTTTAGTCACATCTTTTATTAAAGCCAACAAGACCCAAATCCTATACTAATCTTATCTATTGCTAATAATACAGGGAGGGGGAGATTTCTTTTGGATTCTTTGTCTTGCTTTCATTATATGTCCAAATACTGTCTATACCAGGGATGTCAAACTGCCGGCCCACGGGCCGGACGCATCACCGGGAAACCGCGCCCACCCCATTGCCAGATACATTGCGTGATATCACGTGACGTCACGAGTTTGACATGTCTGGTCTATACTGTATTCTAAAGTTTATTTTTTATACATTTAATGCATTATTTTATTATTTGTTGGAGTTTATATGATTCATGCACAGGAGATCTGTATCTATACAGAAACCCAGTCAGAATCCTTTAGAATTTAAATGATGATTGGCAAGCATTCCACCCCTCTTGCTTGACACACAAATAGCCATGGCTCCCACTGAAAACTGTTGATTTGTCGTTGATCTCTTAAAGTTAACATATACATTTTCTCTTCTATTCAAATTATTTAGTTTTTCTTCCATATTTCTTTCATTCTTATTCAAAATCACTTAGAGTTGCTTTTCAGGATACTTTTCTTCCTTTCCTAGGCATCAAGATGTTTGAATTACAGTCTTATTTCATACATGAGAGTATTTCAGAGGCAAATATCCTTGTCTAACTTGAATGGCAATGAATTATGTAATTTTGTGTAGGTAAACATCATGCAATGCACACTTATAATTATAAACATTGGTAAGCATTTGCTAAACAGTAAATTGCAACATTTTTCTTTTTTGCAATATTTTCAAGTGCTTATTTGCATCCAAAAAGTCTTCAAAATATTAGCATATTTTCTTGAACTTGAAGTTTAGCTCACGTTGGAGAAATGCTGGCTACTCATTTGTTACTGCAATGCTTTGAATAGTCATATGAAAATTCATATAATCTCCTTCCTATTCCACTTGATCTCAGGTGACCTCCTGGTCTTTTGGAACTCTGTGCTATCAAATTGAAAGGCTATGGCAAGAACCTAGTAACATGGTACACATAGGGAATGGGATTATAGAAGATTCCTAATGGGCTTTATATAGGTACATAAGTCATGGGTGTGAATTCAGATAACCACTTTAAACTACGGTTACAGGTAAGTACACAGTTCTTTTTTAAATGTGTGCTTTTAAATAAATAAATGGACCTGCGGGTTTTCCATAAAATTTTTTCTCAATGGCCACTACACTAGTACCAATAATGATTAGATTATCACAAAAATATCTTTTAAAACTATTATTTTTTTCATTGTTTCTCTAAAGAATGCTGTTTAACATGGATCCAAGTCTTTTACAGCTTAAAAGAAATTGCAGTCAGTAAACATTTTGTGGCAGAACAAGATAATCTGCAGAATGCCGATGTTGTATCCTTCAGTGTCATAAAGATTCTGCTTATGAGACTGTCGTTTTGGAAGCTGAAGCAGTTTCTATTTAAATCATCAGCCGAAGTGTGAATTTATCTGTGACATTTTTAAGATGGTTGATGAAGCCAAAAGTTGACCAGTGATTCTCTTGTGGAACACTAGCTAATTTTGGATTAACAGCAGATAGCATAGCCAAGATTAGAAACAAATAGCTATAAAATTGGGGGTAGGAAGGACAAAGAAATCTGATAACTAAATCATAGTTTGATTTAAAAGCATGTTGCTTCCTATATTGATATAACTTCCATAAATTAATAATATGCTATAAATACTAATGGGTATGTGCTTATCTTTTTCATAGAAGTGGTATTTATCAAGTAAAAAAAATGCAAAAAAATCAAAGAACAGAAATAGGGATCAAATAATCAAAGGCACCCTTAAATTGATATGGAAAATGGATCTTATATAAGATACAATTTTACATAATTGATTCAGGATGAATATTTGTTTATAGTATAACACTGTAATTACTATTGTACTATGAGATTAGAACATGCACAGCAAATTATTATAATAGGTAAAAAAATAACAAGTGCATTCCTGGAGGACTGCATGAAAAAAACTAATAAAATGATACTTTAATTATTAAAAACATTACAAGGTTTTTTCTTAAATGAATTTTCCATAAAAGTATTATAAAAATATGACTATATTGCCTTTTGAATGACATAAACAATTAGAATGAGAGGATGGCAGTTTGGTATAAATTATAATGGTATCATTGAGTCTATGTATTACTGTTTGTGTCTTTGCCCGAGTTGGTTGTGAAAGTTCTTATTATTGCATAGAAAACATTTTGTACTGAACAAATGAGTTTCATCTAGTTTTAATTATGCTTAATAAGGGGACAGTTAAATCAATGGAGCATATTAATCTTACTGATTTTAATTGGCATGTACCAATCACTAATCAATCTAGGATTGCTACACTCTAAGTTTGAAAATCCCAGTGAATTGCTGAGAAAATTTCCAGTTCACCCTCTATTGCCCATGGTTATTGATGATCGGTATTATTTAAAAAAAACAACACTGGGATTAATGGCATTATTCTGCCATTAAGATTAATAGCACAATGTGGCCAGATGACCTTATAATTTACATATGAACTGCTGCTCTCCTTGCTTCTCTCTAGATTAATATTTTGACATGAAATTTGTTGTAGATTCTTTTCAATTTACTTATTAAGCAACTCAGGGTAGCTCACATTTATAATCAAACAAATAAATAAAACAATAATAATACCAAAACAATGAAACAATAACTAATATGATTTTTAGTGTTGACATCAGTAATGCAACACTGAGTTGGTCTTGAATGATAATCCAGTCAACTTTAATAACTTTAAATTAGAAACATGTTTATTACATCTATTTTTAGTAAAATATTTACTACAATGTTTTAATCTATAACAATATTTTCATCTGTAATATTTCCTTGCAAATAAATTGTAGAATTATCCTGACTCTGGACCTGATTTTGTCTTTATTTCAGATTCTCAAGAGGGAAATTATAAATCTGAGGTCAATAGCAAACCAAGAAAAGAAAGAACAGCTTTCACCAAAGAGCAAATCAGAGAGTTAGAAGCAGAGTTTGCCCATCATAACTACCTCACCAGGCTGCGGAGATACGAAATAGCTGTGAACCTGGATCTCACTGAAAGACAGGTATGGATAGACAACAAGTTAACGGTGTTCCAAGTGGAATTGTAAATTACCTCATACTAGATCAAACCAAGTTACAAATAAACATAAGAATATGCATAATAAAATACAATTATAATGCAACATTTGTATAATGTGTATCCCTATTGGATAACAATAATTATCTTTAAAAAAAGATATTTCCAAAATTAGCACATTATAACAGCATGGAGAATTAATTATCTTAGTCTTTCTCTCCCAGAGACACTGTCCATTTATTCACTCTGCCTGCTTTCTCTCAATGACAGCATGTTTCCTTTTATTTCCTTTATCAAATCTCTCTGTTGTAATCCCCATTCATCCATACTCATACTTCATTTAATTCTGGCATTTAAAATAAATACGAAAAGAATTGATATTGAAGTTGCCGGATGCTTGCTAAGTATATAAATCTTTGTACATACCTGAGACTTACTTTCACATGTTGCAGGAATAAGGTCTTCTGAGACAGACATAGTCGGACGAAGGATTATGTTACTGTTCTGTAGCTTTGTTTTAATTAATGGCTTATTGCTGTGATGCTACTATAGTTTAAATAAACAGATATGGTATAAACAGAAATAGTATAAATAAACAGAAACACAGTTAATCTCATACCAGGTATAAGTTATCTGATATTTTTCTTTTTTGTACTCCTCTAAGATATTCATTCTCTGTTAGGAATAAATTGTATATCAGTAACAGAGAGTCCACTTTTCATGCAATAAGTCATTAATCAAAACAAAGCTACAGAACAGTAGCATAATCCTTCCTCTGACTATGTCTGTCTCGGAAGTTCTTATTCCTGAGCATGTGAAAGTTTCAAAAATCAGCTCCTGGAATCTGGGAAAGACCCACATATAAGATCCTACGGAGTTGATATTCCTCAATAGAGACAGTACTGAAGTCAAAAGCCCAACGTTTGACTTCAAGTTTTGTTTCCAATAAATTAAAATTGCATTTAGGGTTTCTGTGCTTAGGTGGGGTTCCTTGAATTAAGCTAGACAAGGGGTGTCAAACTCGCAATGTCACGTGACGTGTCTTGACATATCACAACTTTTTTTCCATTGCCGGCAATGGGGTGGCGTGGTTTTGCCATGACGCATCCGGCCCGCATCCGACACCCCTGAGCTAGACTCTTAGTGATTATGGATGTATTTATATCCCTTTCTTAATTACAGTACTGAAGTGATTTTCCATTGCCTTCTGAAATCTTTATTTTTATATTCCATCCCACTCTAATCCATAGCCCCCACATTTTATAATTTTAGCCTATCCAAGTGCTAACCAAGTCAGACCTTACTTTGTTTCTTCAAAATTAACCAAGGTCAGCCACCTGCTGGTGGCTTATTCAAATCACAAATCAGCCATAAAGTGGCTATGAAACCATTGACCTGGGATTCATACTATCAAATATAAATCTACTATATAAATCTATCATTTCAGAGGATTTTGGAGGAATTCAAAAGATGATTTTAAAGGAAACCCATTTATTTATGTTAATAATAAAAATGAAACAGAATCATATTAACCCCAAGGCATCTTAGAACAAAAAAAATATTTATGCAGCATAAAGAACATATTTATTATTACATATAATTTAATTGATTACAGCCCATTACATGAGATAGTGAACAAATTGACTTTAATTCAAAATATTATTATATCAACAAGAGAACAATGATAGAAAGGAAGCTGAAAGATATAATTAATATAGGTAGTCCTTGCTTAACAACCTTAATTGGGAATGGAATCTCCATTACTATAGAAATGTAGTTGGAACATCATATAACTATACTGCTTAGTGATAGCAATTTTGGTAGTTATGATCATTACATCAGGATCTCACACTTCTTCTGCCCCGCTTACGCTTGCCTCTACTTTAATTCCCCTCACCTGCCTATCTCTCCCCCCAAATCTATATCCTATTGGACATCCTGCATGCTGCTGACCTGACTGTCCTGCTGCTCTGCACTCTGCCCCTGCCCTGCCCTGCTCTCCACCCACTCTTATGAACTTTTCTGTCCCTGCTGTTTTCCGCCAACCTACTTTTGCCATTTGCTTCCTCTTTCTGCTGAAAAGTCTTGGTTGACCTTTTGTGAGGCAAGGCCTTCCCGATGCCTCCTTGCACATGCCCTCAGGAAGACTCAGGCTGCCAGCAGCTGCCTCATCAAGGGCAGGACAGGCTTGCCTCATCAGCCATGGGTGGAAGAAAATGGCAAAGGTCAGCTGGGGCAGTTAGAGATGGCAGGTAATGGAATGGAGTGGCTGGGGTAACAATGTGCAGGGCAGTCAAAGGACCACAAATGGGAGGGAGATAGGTATGTGGAAGGAATTGAACTCTGAATCATTCATGTGGATGGGCTCCAAAGAACGTGAATTTGGTCACATGGTTATGCGGGTGCTATAACAATCATAACCTCAAGGACAGGCTATAATTACCATGCACTCAGTGCTTTGCCCTCAGGCTTTTAATAGAAAAGTTATGGAACACACACACACACACACACACACAGGGAGAGAGAGAGAGAGAGGAAGAGAGAAGAGGTAGAAATGAAGCAACAAATAAAGAGGCAGTGAAATGATTGCATTGTCCCCAAAGCAATAATTCATTTTTTTGTGTGATTTAGCATTCTATAGAGAAATAACTGATTATGTTGCTGCTGCAGCACCATCAGCATAATTTGAGATATATCAAAACTGTAGGAGCTCTCCAGGAAGGGAGTGAGTGAGAAGGAAAGAAGTCTCCAAGCTGGTATTGTGCAGAGATATTTCTCTCTCTCTCTCTCTCTCTCTCTCTCTCTCTCTCTCTCTCTCTCTCTCTCTCTCTCTCTCATTTTGCTGAATAATTATAGAATTATACTGGAGGTGGTGGTGGGGAATGTTTAAGATGTGAAGTACTTTTTTTAATTTCTCAGAATTTTTTCTTTGATGCATACCTATAGAATTCTCAGATGGGAAAATAAAAAAATTCCCTCTTTTGGGGGAATGGAAACTATTGTGTCAAATTAGCTGCAATTATTGTTCAATACCGGTAATCCTTGACTTATGACCATAATTGAATCCAACCATTCTGTTGTCAAGCGGTCCATTTAAGTGAGTTTTGTCCCATTTTATGACCTTTCTTGCCACAGTTGTTAAGTGATCACTGCAGTTGATAAGTTAGTAACCCGGTTGTTGAGTGAATCTGGCTTCCTCATTGACTTTGCTTATCAGAAGGTCGCCAAAGGGGATCACATGACCCTGGAACAGTTGCCAAGCATGTGAATTTTGTTCATGTGACCATGGGGATACTGCAAAGGTCAAAACTGTGAAAAACGGTCATAAGACACATTTTTCAATACCATTGTAACTTTGAATGGTCATTAAACTGTTGTAAGTTGAGGACTACCTGTAGTAGAATTTGTAGAGTTTTGAATAATTTGTATTCAAATGTTACTAGATTCAGCTCCTCTCTAAAGACAAAGCAAAAAGATTCCCATCTGTCTTTGTTTGGGCATCTTCCATATATGTGCATAGGAATCATCATCCAGAATTATTAGTTCTTGTGGTGCTACTCTAACAATGTTGGGACTAAACATATGAAGAGTACAGAAGGACAAAGCTTGTGAAAAAGGAATTTCTGACATTTTTCTTTTTGTTAGACAATTTCTTTCAGTTAAGTATGATAAATACGCAATGAAACGTTTGCTTTAGTTTAAAAAGCTTCATGCTTAAGGCATGCTACGACTGCATTCATAGAATTATTTGTTTAAATGAGCATTAGATAATGGGAATAATGGGATAAAATTATATGTACATTCCTGCTGACACTGATCTATCTTCAGGCATCTGTCTTGGATGCCATTTAACTTTGGTACAGGAAGCTGGTATACTTTGCAAAAGAAAGCACTGGTCTCCAATTGTCTTTATTTCAAAGAATACACATGGGATCCATTTTGTCAGGGTTCATTATTATCTATTTTTTTCCCAGATCAGAAATGCAAATAATGTAAATAAGCAACTGGCATTCAAAACTATGGGGGGGGGGGGAGGCCAGGATATCATGTCACAGAGGGAACCATGGAAAGAGAAGCTGTTGGATTTGAATCCAAATATGAGATGCTCAGAATCAGCCTAAATGGCTAATTACTATTTGTAATAACTACCATTCTTGAATTACAATAAAGATTGAGTCCTAGCCATACAGACTCTCTGGCAAGTTGTACTAGCCTTGGGGGAGTCTAACATAGCCATAATTGTTCTTAGAAAAATAAAATAAAGCAAAACAAATTGATGCCTGTAGCCCAATGTATTCTTTGGAAATGTGCCAGCCACCTACAAAAAGCTAAAAAAAAAAAAAGTTAAGATGAGATGGTGGCCAATTCCCCAAAGGGATAAAGTAAGGAATAACATCTTCAATAATAAATGAAAAATGGGAGTTTAGAGAATTGCAAATTTCTGAATGGGCCATCCAATTTTTAACCATGCCTATGAAATGCCTTCTTATGTCAACCAGTAGAAATATGTTGATTGTCCTAGTTGAAGAGAAGAGTTGGATCTCAGTGAGACTTTCTGTTTCTTAGACTTCTTTTGAAACATTTTCAAGTAAATGAGATCCATTAATAACCCTTACATGATGTTTATAATAGACTGCATAGAAGCAAAGCATAATCTAATATCTGGGCATGGTAAATCACAAAATAATTTTAAAAGTGATTATAATAAAGGGACTCATGGTTCTTTCCAAATTTCAAAAGCCTGTAGTCCATGCTACAGGTAGTCCAATTACCTGTAATATAGTTGTTAATTTAATTTTCCCCCCATTTTATGACTTTTCTTGCCACAGTTGTTAAGTGAATCACTACAATTCTTAAGTTAGTAACACGGTTGTTAAGTGAATCTGGCTTCCCCATTGACCTTGCTTGTCAGAAGGTTGCAAAAAGAAATCATTTGAACCCTGGGACACTGCAACCATCATAAATATGAACCAGTTGTTGTTCAAGCCTCTGAATTTTGATCACGTAACCATGGGGATGCTGCAATGGTCATAAGTATGAAAAACGGTCATAAGTAACTTTTTTCAGTGCCGTTGTAACTTGGGTCATTGAACAAATGGTTGTAAGAGGACTGCCTGTAATAGCAATATAAATTGGAATGAAAAAGGCGACAAATTGGCTTGATAGAATATATTTCACTAATTTCAAGAAAGAATGAACAACGGATAGACTATGCCAGAATTCTTCAGCATTAAGAAGCTAGAGATAACTTTTCTGGATTAAACACATGAGATTCTAAGTATATTAGAACAGATTTTCTGAATTGGGAAAAGTTGTAAAATACTAGGAAACTAAAATAGGGTTTAAAAGTATGAGTAACATCTCTGGATGAAACTTTAAGACAATAAAGAGATTGAAAAAACTCTATAATGAAGAATAATTACATTACTGTTTATTAGCTGTATTAAAAATGTTCCTAATAGTTTATCAGAAACTATCTCTAAGGGTTTATAGGTTGTACCGTATCCACAGAGTAGGTGCATTCTAGATCCCTTTTCTCTTAATTTCTCTTAAATATTATCATCTTGTGGGATCAAGGAAGCTTTCTTTATATGCTTTAGAACTAGCCATATAGAACACCTTGTCCCAAGGTATTCTGATGCTCTTACATTCCCAAAGGTGGTTAAAAGTGGCCTTTTGTCCCCTGATGAATCCAATAGATATGGATATTTGATGGAACCTTTTTTTGGTGCTTTGATTATTTGCTTGAGTTTCTTATATAATATTTAAATGGTTAGCAGTAGCAATAGCACTTAAATTTATATATTGCTTCACAGTTCTTTACAGCCCCTCTAAGCGGTTTATAGAGTCAGCATATTGCCCCCAACAATCTGGGTCCTCATTTTACCGACCTCGGAAGGATGGAAGGCTGAGTCAACCTTGAGCCGGTGAGATTTGAATTGCCAAACTACTGGCAGCCGGCAGTCAGCAGAAGTAGCCTGCAGTACTGCATTCTAACTACTGCGCCACCACGGTTCTTGTTAGAAGTTTTATATTTCTTTCTATTTAGTTCACCTTCTAGAGTTACATGCTTAAGATAAGCAGCTATATAAATTTTTATAATATAATATAATAGTCTAATTCAATTCCATTTCAGTGGGTATTTGTCTTTAATGATTGCTTTTCAAATTCAAATTATTTATTATAGATCAATGATCCAGACTATATCATACTCGCTACATAAAACTTACTACACAAAACAAAATAGAACATGCAAAATAAAATAAGGCATATATGATAAGAACATATACAATCATGATTTTTATATTTATAATCATAAATATTTTATCATTTTATATGATCACATATATTAGTCATATGTGATGATATAAACTATTTTGTTTTAACAATTTAAACAATAAAACTAATTAAAAAGATGCATAGGTGTTATTGCTTTGGACATTTATATTCTATTTAATATAAATATTAAAAACATGCATGACTTAATTTGTTGAATAATAATTGTAGCACCTCAAAATGACAATAGTTTATTTTTTCATTGGGTTTTAACTAGGAACACCATATCTTTCTCTCTTTTTTTTTAATTGCTGGAGATTTTATTCCCAGAAGTTTTGTTTTGCATTTATTGTACTCAGAATATTCTGATTTTTTAAAAAGATAATGACATTAATCCATGTATTGATTTCCCCTAAATAATTATTCACTATCTGACAAAAACTCAGCTTGAAGTTTGAGCTACTTCCTGCTGGGCATAATCTCCTGTATTCTTTTTTTTTTTTTCAGTTTTAGTTAGGCTGAAGCTGCAATCAAGTTATAAATCTTCAGAAATTAATAATGTCATAAACAGCAATAGCATCTCCTCTTCCCAAACTGATAACTTTAGAAGTGTACAGATTTTACAATGCTTTCCTTTCAAAATACTTCACTGACTTCTTCTGTATAGGATGTTTTTATAAAATGTTGGTAGGTGGATTCAGAATCAAGTTAAAGAAGAAAATCATGAAAATTGTAAATAATAGTTTTTTATGTTTTATTTGTGAAATCTGTTCCCTCTAGAAACATAGTAGTTCTTCAGACATAACCATTTACACATTCCAGATCGATTGTATATCCACGACATTAAAAATATACTCAAATAAAGAACTGTTGAAAATTAATTTCAAGCTGATTTCACTCCTACTCTAGAACAAAATACCACTAACAAATATATTTTCATAGGATTATGGTATCAGGTTTGATTCTTTGTCAGATTCACAAGCTATTTGTATAAAAACAATTGCATTTAGAATGACTTATGGTATTAAGGTGGTTTATTCAAAGTAGATTCCTGCCGTTATTAATTGTGGTTATTTCCAAGTAATAATGCACAAACATGTAATTTTATTTACAATTCTAATTACATTGGCAGAATCCAAACCAATGTTAAATAAAAAGTCAATGCTGTTCTGTGAAAAACTACAATTCTTGTTTTAAAATTAAAACATCATTCCAGAGGGACTATTGTCTGGAAATGTTGTGAACAGATTACAAATACAAACTAAAATTTATAGTCATTGTAGCAAAAGAGCATCCAGAACACAATGGATTTTAATTCTTCCTTCCACGTGCTGCACATAATCAAATTGGCTCTGGAGAATTAGGAAATCTTTTGGACTAGATTTGGACACATAGAATAGATAAAAAGAAGAGAAAAGTAAAAAAGGTTCATAAGCAAAAGTCCATTCTCATAAAGTTGGCTACAACTTAAAATATTTTCCATGTTGCAACTACAAATGCAAATGCACAGCTACATAACAGTTTGAGCCATAAAGCTATGAAAAATCCATTGTTGGGTCATTACTGCAATAAAAATGGCAGAAAATGTGGGTAAACATTCAGTTTTTCCAGAACTTTTCATCAGGTGCACAATAAGAAAAAGCTTAAGATGAAATCCCAAAACCTAAACCATGTGCTCTGTACTTCAAAGTTAATTTTAAGATGGAATATTTAGGGAAACATCTTTGTTAATGGAAAAAGTGTAACCTAAACATACATAAGGATAATTTAACATAATTTAAATTATTTTGTGAACTGCTTTAAAATCTAACTGATTTTAGAAAAACAAGTTTCTAAAAATGTATTTAAATAATATATAATCTAGCAAAATTTTATTTAATCTGGTGGTCAGAATTTTATGTTGATATACTTTTTATATTGTCCCCAACTACAAGATTTGTGTTTTAGTTCTACTAAAATACAGGTAGTCCTTGACTTACAACAGTTTGTTTGAAAAAACATTGGCATTGAAAAAAGTGACTCATGGCCGTTTTTCACTTACGACCATTAAGACATCCCCTTGGTCACATGATCAAAATTCAGACACTCGGCAACTGACTCATATTTATGATAACCTCAGTGTTCTTGGATCATGTGATCACCCTTTGTCACTTTATGACAAGCCAAGTCAATGCTGAAGTCAGATTCACTTAACAACCATTTTACTAACTTAACAATTGCAGTGATTCACTTCACAACTGTGCCAAGAAAGGTTGTAAAATGGGACACAACATTTAGCAGCAGAAATTATGGGCTCAATTTTGGTTGTAAGTCGATGACTATCTGAATATGGAATATACAGTAATTGACATTGATTTGTGCAGAATAAAGTTTGACTAATTAATGGGATCAAAATATTTCAAAAGCAAAACAAACTTAGCCATTTGTTTTTCTAAAAATAAAGAAAAAATGCATTTCTTTCTTATTCTGATAATTCTTGTTTATAGAGATCCAGATTTTCAAGGAAGCTATTTAATAATTTCAAGTATACAAGATTTACAGGAATTTAAGAGAATTCATTCTCAGTATTCATATATCCTTCCTATTTCTGAAATGTTACAGGATAATATATCCATTCCGTTATTGACTCATCATGAAATCCAGTGGAAGTTCAGATTTCATCTCTCTAAATTTGATCTCTGGAGGAAATAGTATATGAAATATCCAGGATGTTATATTTAGTACAAGTGATAAATGGAGTTCAGACCTATTTATTTCCAAAGGAGATTTATGTAATTTGTTCTCTAATAAGTAAGATGTAAGAAATTGGCAGTCTAACTAACTAACATCTACATGGAAGTAGATCCTACTGACATGATAAAACTTAATAGGTTTAAATAATTATATGCAGTATTGCAGACTTACAAAATATTTGAAAGCCTGTATTTTAAGTGACTAGCTCAAGCCACTCGTTATAAATTCACTTTAAAACCAATAATTAACATGGGACAGCCAATCTGGTATAGTGGTTACAGCACCAGACTAGAAACTGAGAGACCATGAGCTTTAATCCCATCATAAAGTCCAAAGTCAGTCGGGCCAGTCACTTTCTTTCTCTCTCAGCTGAGAAAGCAGAAAACAGCAAACCACTTCCAAAAGCTTACCAAGAAGACTTGCAGTCATGGAATATTTTAAGCCAGACATGTCAAACTCGTGACGTCACATGACGCCGTGCAACGTATCGGGACAGTTTTGCCATTGCCGGCAATGGGGTGGGCGCAGCTTGCACATGACGCGTCTGGCCGGTGGGCCGGCAGTTTGACACCTGTTTTAAGCAGTTAAGCTGAACTATATCAATTTTACAGAGGTCTAGATGCTTTATGATGTCAACATAATTTAAAAATAATTATTAGAAGTTTTAAGAAATAATCTACAGAAAGGTAGCAGTAACAGAGCAGAATGGGTTGAAACCTATGAAAATATTTCTGCTAAGTGAATGCCAGATAGCCTCCTAGTTGGCTTAAATATCAGTTTAGGTTTCTGTGTTTTGGTTGAGCTCCAAATGGAGAAGATTGAGAAATAATAATAATTTTTATTATTGTAAAAATACCATTACTTTATCTCATTATTGTTTACCAGCTTGAGTTAGCACATGTTACAAAATGTAAAACACAATAATTCGCTGTTTAATTTATTCTGTGCTGTTCCATCTGATAGCTTAATAATTTTTTTAAAAAAATTAAATTATTAAAACACATTTCAAAAATACTTAACATAATAGCATTTTAAAAGACCTGGTTGAATGATAAGCATGAATTCATTTTCTAACAAAGAAGAAGAGATAAATAAAATGTTTGAGGAAGTTCTTCCATAGTGTGGGAATTATCTCCAGCATGTTGAATGAATTGGCTTCTGAAAGCAATGCCATCTTTAAGAGAATTCTGCAGTTCTTAATAACTGGATATTACTTAATTTGATTTGATAAATGTGGACTTTGCAATTACTCTAATGGACCAGTTTGGTATAGTGGTTAAGACATCAGACTAGAAACCAGGAAACTGTGCGATGTAGTCATGTCTTAGATACAAACACAGCTAGGGCAAGTCACTTTTCCTCAGACCTAAGAAGGAGGCAATGGCAGACCACTTTCAATATCTTGCCAAGAAAATTACAGGGAGTAATCCAAGCAGTCACTAGGAATCAACACTGACCTGAAGGTACATATACAAAATTATTCTAGTAATTAAGATTATACTGGAAGTGGCTTTTCAGCTTTTTATTAGAATGCTGAAAGGCTTTACTGATCTGTGTAAAGAAGCATTCATTTCTAATTCCCTTTATCATGGGTTTATTATTATGATTTAAATTTATTATGGCTACCCATAAGGCCCCCATGAAGCCAGATGTGGCAGCTCAGTCTAAAAATAACTCTACCATTAAAACATGACAAAGGCTTTACAGGATACTACCTCCAGGCCTGGAAACAGAGTCAAGAGGAAGACCTTAAAGGTCTTCCAAAACCCTAGGAGAGTGGATGTCATAGATGTCTCTGGGATGAGGATATTCCAGAAGGCAGGGGCTGCTGCAGAGAAAGTATGTTTCCTTGGTCCAATAGGATGACTAGTTTAACTGAGAGGACCTCAGGTGAACCTCAGAAGTGATTGGAAATAGGCAGTCTGTCAGATAATAAGTTCCTATGCCATGGTTCAGTTGTCAGACTGATTTTTATACCATTTCTGTCCCTGATCCAGTTCTTACAAGGCTTTAAAGTCTTTCTCAACATGGACACTTGAAATCTTGAAGTTCAACCCTGCAATCTTAGGCATGCAAAGCTTATGTTCAATCATTGAGCTATGGTCTTCTACTTCTCTCCCTTTGGCTTAGTGAATTTATAAACCAGGGTTGCTGAGTAAGTCAATGGCTCAATATGATATGATGATCAGTCGCAAATAAATCATACTCTGCTTTTGCATCATGTGTGAATCTAACCTCTGTGTCAGCCTTGAAATCTAATGCATAGGTTGGCCAATTCAGTCCCTAAATTAGAGCACTTACCCTTAAATTTCCTTCATTAAATGGAAAGTACTAAGACTCATGCCAAGAGAATAATAATCTAATGGAAGTAAAAGTGAATAAAAGGAGTTAGGGAGAAAGGGATTGTCTTGTTTTACATAGACTACTTCTTGATTTTGCCAAAAGACATCTAAATTTAGAGACAGCTCAGATGGTTTAACTTATGCTTTCTTCCAGGCATTGCTTGTATGTGCTAGCCAACCTAGCTTCCCTTAGATTGACTTAGACTCCCTTAGGCTTACTCACTTCCTTAGACTAACCAATACTTGCCAATTTACACCTCTTTTTACATATGACCTTTGCAGTTTAGCCTATTATATTTCAAGCAATTTTATCTGTTTTTCCGTTCTCTTTGCGATTCTTCTGCAAAAGACAATGACTTAGATATATATTCTTGCAAGCAGAAAGAAAACTGAAGTCTGATTAGAACTGACCAGCCCAATTTTTCTTCCTCTAGAGAACATTGCCATAAAGGACTATTATTAAAAACTTGGCTAGACCTGTTCTCTCACTTCTATTTCTTTGGGTCCTCAGAGGGTCCTTGCCTTGATCCTTTTTATGTGTATGCTTTGCTTGAGTGAATTCAGCTAAGATATCTTTAGCTACCTGTGTTTGCCCAACACTACAAATCAGCTTGGACACACAGAACACCCCATAGTGCAATTAAAAACTCAGAGTCACCCCTAGACAAGATAGGTGGCATATAAATCTAATGTTAATAAATAAATAAACGTTAATAGCATTTGCTATTTTATATGCATGATTATATTTGACATTAGTTTCCTCATGTTCACATTCTACTTCAGGTTCTTTTTTTTCCCTATTTGAATTTCTCAGATATACAGAATGTTATTTTTTCTTTCACATTAATCCATATTTCCTTAAAACAAAACAGTTGCAAAACTGAACACATCTGCTCTTTCATCTATCTTAGTAATAGGCTATGATCATCTACTTTTGAACATAAATAAGGGTAAAGTTTACCATCTGATTAATCTGAGAGCTATTTAGTTTGAACAGACATCTCTCCTTTTGTATTCTTTCTAAGTTTGCTGTGCAAAATACAAGTTGACCTTATATTCCTTTGTGATACAATTCAAATTTTACAGGGATGTGTCTTAGATTTCCTTCAGTCAAGCTTCATAAAATTTTAAGGTCTCCAGTTTGGGGGAGGGGAGTTGGTTACATTTTGACATAATGGAAGATTGCTGTTTTTGTATTGTTAGTCTTTGTTTCCATTAGAGGTAATTCTTGACATACAACCATAATGGGAACCAGAATTTCCATTGCTAAGCAAAGGTTGCTAAGTGAGTCACACATAATTTTACAAGCATTTTGCCATGGTTGTTAAATAAATCATTGCAGTTAAGTAAATCATGTGGTCCCTCCCCCCATTGGAAGCTGGCTGAGAAGGTCATAAATGGTAATCACAGGACCTCAGCAGGCTGCAACCATTGTAAACACATACCAATTGCCAGGTGTTGAATTTTGTCCATATGACTGTGGCAATGCTGTAATGTTCATAAGTGTAAGTTATAAGTCACTTTTTTCAATGCCATTGTAACTTTGAATAGTTGCTAAATGAATGGTTCTTAGTTGAGGACTACATGTGCTGAATAAGGGTATAAGCTTTTCATTTATCATAGTGATAGGAGAATAGTTTAATTTTTGATCTTGATTTGCTCATTTCTCTTGAGCTAAACATGATATTTTTTGCTACATTGTATACTTTATAGAATGTTGTATATATTCTATTAATTGTATTCTAAGAAGATAGTCGGTTTGGTCTAGTGCAGGGGTAGGCAACCTTGGCTCTTTTATGACTCGTGGACTTCAACTCCCAGAATTCCTGAGCCAGCATGGCTCAGCATGGAAACCTCTCCCTTTCCCCTCAGCATGGCTGGCTCAGGAATTCTGGGAGTTGAAGTCCACGAGTCATAAAAGAGCCAAGGTTGCCTACCCCTGGTCTAGTGGTTAAGGTATCAGGCTAGAAATCAAGAAATTGAGTTCTAATCCTGCCTTTGGCATGAAAGCCAGCTAAGTGACTTTGGACGAGTCACTCTCTCTGAGCTCATGACATCATGCTCGGGCAATAAGCCGCTTGGTCAATTCCTGTGACAACCTGTGGATCAATATTTGGTTGATCCAAATAAAAAAAATGATCTTGCACTTGCAAGGAAATGTTAAGAAGAAAAAAAACTATAGACTGAGAAGTTTGAATAAAACACATATGATGTCATTTTGGACAAAAATGTATGCCCCAGCCACCTTTAATTTCTAATTGCTATATATATACAAAGGGAAGACAATTGTAAATATTACTTAATCATCACTCCAAAAGAATGAAACATACAAAACAGTAAATAAATACGGTAAAAATAGTTCAGAAAATCCACCTTTTACATCTTATCAATTTAGCTGACATTCCAATTGAAATCCTTCCTTTGCCCAATAAAGATTTCCCTGTGAAAGATTTGCACAGGTAATTGTCAACTAACAACCAACTAGTGACTGTTTGAAGATACAGTGGTGCTGAAAAAATGACTTTAACTGGTCCTTAAGATTGTTATGATCACATGATCAAAATCCACATGCTTGGCAACCACTGTGTTTTTATTATGGTTGCAACATCTTGGGATCATTTACTGTTACCAACAAGAAAAATCAATGAGGGAGGCCATATTCGCTTAATAATTGAATAATTACGGTGATTTGCTTAATGACCCCAGCAAAAATGTTGTAAAATTGGAGCCATATCACTTAACAACTGCCTCACATAGCAATGGAAGTTCCAGTTCCAATTATGGTTGTAAGTATATATGTATGCATACATGATGCAATCTATGTGGCTGAGCATGCCTGTCAGGTGCGACACTTCGAAAATGGACAGATGAGGAAATTAAACAATTGAATTAGTAACTTATTGTTTATTAGCAATAGTATTTCTGCATTTATTTTGCGCTATCCTATCCTATCTATCCTATCCTACCCTACCCTACCCTACCCTACCTTACCCTACCTTACCCTACCTTACTCTACCCTACCCTACCCAACCCTATCCTATCCTATCCTATCCTATCCTATCCTATCCTATCCTATCCTATCCTATCCTATCCTATCTCCTACCTCCTAATATGTCCTGTCTCCTATCATTTCCTATATCTTATAATTTCCTATCTCCTATCATCTCCTATATCCTATCCTATCCTAATCTATCCCATCCCGTCCCATCCTTCTAATTCACAGCCTAATTGTGTGCAGAGGAGGAAACTATATCTTTCTATCAGGTAAATACAGCATGTAGAGATAGACAGACAATGACAAACAAATGTTTTCCCCACTTCTCCAAACGTGTTTGTTCACTTGTGAATGAAACTAATGAAAAAAGGATTTGATAAGATACCAAGATATGTATTAACCTATAGTTTACTAAATTCACCGATTTTATATCAACATAATCATCCCAAGCATTATAGTTAATGCAGGCTGGCATTAGCCATCGTATCAACATTTTACTAGAGGAAATTCATTGTGAAAAGTGACAAGTATAATCTATCAAAAGAAGTACATAAAGAGAACAAGCATTATGAAACTTTTGACATTGTTTCTATGAAAGCTTTTGACAAATGGCATAACAGTATTTCTTCACATCAGAACAGTTAGCAATTAAATACATTCCTCATTTGACCAGATTTGTTTTACTAGCCTGCTTTAGCAAATTGTATAAAAGAAATGTGTGCTCAGCATGGTGAAGCTTTTTACTAATCTGAAATCATTATGCCCAATTTCTAGACACTTCAGGTAATCCAGTTACAACAGCAGACTGAACATAAATAAGTGAATTATATAACCTCGCATTATAAGTTTCAACTTTAAAATTAAAATTAAAAACAAAATCATTTTAATAGAATTTAAATTAATTTCCAAATGTATTCTTGATCTATATATTTCGTGAATATAAAATATGACTTTGGAATACAGAAATATTGTAGTTCTTCAGCTAATGTACAATGCATCATGCTCTAAAAGTCCTTGAGGTTGCTTTTTTAAAGCTCTGAAACATGAATAATTAGCTATAGCCAAAGATATGGCAACTTTCCCCTTTCCACAAGTTTCCACTGTGCAGAATTTTCTATCCAGTCCTTTCTCCCTTAAGAATGACATATTTTGGATATCCCAGGACCACAGTATAAATAGATATTTAAGATTAATAGGCCTGTCTGCTTTTAGGGGTGCAAATGAATGTCTGTGCTCCAACACTTTATAACAGTGGTGAGCTAATCAGTCAATTACTGAACAGTGGTCAAACTAATATTAATAATGGCATGTTGGTTCACTTTGGCAGAAAACCCAATAGGATCTTGGAAGAGTTTTCAATCCTCAGATGACTCAAATGTATTTTATAATTTTTTGCTAATAAATACAATGCTTGGAACACCAGACAACTACTTGGAAACTATAAATATACAAATGAAAGCCCACAAAAATAGTTAAATTAAAAAAATATATTCAGATTGGCTTATTTTAAATTCACGTTTCTGTTACCAATCTAAGGTTTTAAGCAACATATCCTTGGCTAGACTTCTAACATGAAATAGGCATGCAATTTTATAAATATTTCCTAATAGATACAATAGTTGCAATACCATAAAACTATTTGAAAACTATAAACACATAAGTACGAGAACCTTTAAACAATAAGCATTTATTTGGAATGACTTTATCCTAAATAGTTTCTTCCAGTGCATTTTTATAGGATACCATATGCTGAGCCTGGTTGAAGAAAAGTACCTCTTATTCCTTTGACACCAAGTTCTGACAATTCGGTCTAGTGGTTAAGGTGCTGGCCTACGAACCAGGAGATCATGAGTTCCAGTCCTTCCCTAAGGATGAAAAACCAGCTAGGTGGCTTTGGATCAGTCAATCTCTTTCAGTCCAATCCACCTCACAAGGTTGTTGTGGGGAAAATAGGAAGAGGACGGAGTATTAGGTATGTTCATTGCCTTGCATTATTTATAAACAATAGTAAAGATGAGATAAAAATCAAGTAAAGGTTTCTTTTCTCTTTTCAACAGGACATAAGGACCAACTGATAGCTCTTACCAGAGATCTGAGTGGATCTTCTGAATATATCTCAGAAATTAATCATAGGCCCATCAAGCCTAGGACCATAGGTTGCTTATTGCCTGTTTTAAGCAATTTAAAACATAAGGAGCGAGCACTTACTGTTGCTTTTTCCTCTGATGAGAGATGTATGGCCATTTACTGATGGTGTTCTTATTTGTTTGCATGTTCTGATTAAAGGTAAAAGTTTGGTTCCAGAACAGACGGATGAAATGGAAACGGGTAAAAGGAGGGCAACAGGGAGCTGCAGCCCGAGAGAAAGAATTGGTAAACGTGAAAAAAGGCACTCTGCTCCCTTCAGAGCTTTCTGGTATTGGTGCTGCCAGTCTCCAACATACAGGGGACTCCCTGGCAAATGATGACAGCCACGACAGTGATCATAGCTCTGAGCATGCACACTTATGATAAGGCAGGAAGGAATCCTAGCTCTGTTCTCAGGAAAGCCATGTTTAACACAGCGAGCTTATGTGGACATTGATGTATGCAAGTGACTGACTTTCTGACAATCAAAATGAAAGTAACTTAGGACTTACTATTTCTGCTACTCTTGAACTATTATTATTTTTTGTGCTTAGATTCAGTAAGTGCCATGCCTCCCATGTGCCTTGTGAGTAGAAACAGGAGATACATTTGCTTTTGAACATTCCAGATTCGCTTGTCCTTTCAGTGACAATGGAGCAGATATTGTTGCTTTAGCTCGCATCAAACAATGACGTTGCTTTCCACACAGTGTCAACAGAAACACTATCTCAAGAGGATAAGAATTGTATTTTAACTCTGTATATATCTACTTTTCAGCATTTTTACTTTTCACTCATTTTTGGCTGTGCATTCATATTAGCTGACCGCAATAGTCACCCATGAGAATAAATGGCTTTTTTAAATCAATTTTTTTGTTTTGTGTTTCAGAGTTATAGAATACATGCAGACATTTGCATTCACATAACAAGTAGTATAAATGAGTCTGCTAGTTGAAATCCTTATACCACAGACAAAACAAATTTTATGTTGCATTTACTATCAACTGCTGCTAATAGGAAATTATTAAACCTTGTTCCTCAAATCTTCTTACTTTCTAACAGCAAAGGTATTTTTTAAAGAATCATGCCTATTATGAAAATGAAACTAAATCTTTATTAATAATTAGAATTTATTACTACAATAATATAATAGGCATATGATTCTTGTAGCTGGATATAATTCAGAGTAGCACCAGTATATCCAATAAAGCTGCTTAAAAATGAATTGTGAACAGTATTTTCTTACAAATGGGAAAGTTGTTACCTTCCATTATTTTATGTTAGTAATCAGGTATTAATTTTCCAATATTAAGTATTCAAATTAATAAGGTAAAGTTCTCTGTGTTATGATCAAGTTTTATTAAATATGTTTGTGTACAGAACACAAAAAATAAGGATATTTTCTCCCCTCTTTTAAGCTTTTGTGTATATACAATGAAATAGGAACAATCCAAAAATTTAAACAAAACATTGATTGTACTTTGTAAAGGAAATGCTTAATAAATGTTCCTTTTGAATAAGACTTGTTCTTCTTTAGAGTTTTATGGACAATTCAAAATATTAGAACCATAATATTCTCTATGGTACCTGTGTTTGCATTGTACAAATGGGGCACTTCATATTGGATAAAGCTTTTACCTTGATCCAGTGGGGAAATTCTTTCCTCTAATGGGAAAAAGCAATCCGAAGGAAGCCTTTTGCCAAGAACAACATGGACTATGCTAAACTACTTTCCCAGGTTTCATACAACTGTGAAATGGATATTTTTCTTGCACTTACTTTCTGGAAATGGAAGGAGGGAAATGGCAACTTTAAAATGTGGTGTAAACTAAACAATCATCTATTATGATCACAACTATTTGAAAAGACATAAGTCACCCAACATTTTTAAAGAAAATAAATTTTAATAAACAAATATTAAATGGAATTTAACTAATAATAATGTAATATCCCATCTCATCATAGAATTTATCAGAAGAATAATTTGGGATTCCAACTTGAGCAGGGGTTGCGCAAGAATAAATAAAAATGAGATCCAGACAGTTGTGAGGAAAGAAAAAACATTTATTCCTAAAAGCAAAGAGTTTGCTTTTTGTGGCAGCTACAGAGAAATGGGGTACAGCAACACAGTTTTTATATGGGACCTTGTCCTGGTGTGGAAATGTCAACATGCTGATTTTAGGGTGATACTTGAGGTGTGTGTGTGTGTGTGTAGGTACGTCTATGATGTTTCTTCTTGTAAACATGCAGTTCTGCTGGGAGATCTAATTTAATTTATTTGTGTTTACAGCCTTTATCATTTGATATGTGGATTAGGCCTGGGTAATTTATTTGGGGGTTTGTGAAAGTCTGAGAAAATTTTTCCCCCCTTTTGCTATTTTTACTCGATTAACTTATTTCATCTTGACTGTCAATTATCTAGTGGAGATGCTGATTCTCAGTCCATTGTGAATTCTGTTAATGTTTTAATGAGAGATGAAAACAGTATACAAAATAAAATACATTTTGATATAAAAGTTCTCACAATTGTCCCCTTATACATACATACATACATACACACACACACACACACACACACACACACACACATATATATATATACATACATACATACATACATACATACATATATATATATATATATATATATATATATATATCTTTGATGACTGCAATATATATATATATTCTGTATATATATGTACAAGGGGACAATTGTGAGAACTTTTATACCACACACACATTATTAATGAGCATAGCTTTAGGAAGAGTGGTTCATTAATTAACATTGTTAGAAAAAAAAAACAATGCTGTAGTAATTCAAGGTTTTCAATCCTATGTTTTATGGACTGAGAAATTATTTTGAGAGGAAAATAATTTCAAAGGGTCAATATAAGACCAATTATCCCAACAAGTGATAACCTTCACACTCTGGTACACCTGGTCTACTACAAGTTTTTCTTGGAGTTTCATTTGATGGGGGGTTCTTTTATAGTCTTATTTTGCCCATATGCATTGTACATGGTACACCAATAATAATAGCATATATTAGAGCATGCCAATAGTTACAAGCATACAAACTATTATCCATTTTTCCCACCATCCCCCTATTCCATGAGTCCCAGTATATATCAATCAATTCTATTACTCTTCAGTGATGACACTCTGGTAGGTTGGTCTTGGCATCTGTTGCGATCAGCAGGAAGAGGTGCAGTAGAACATCATTGGTTGGTGAAGGCTAACCAAGTTCAATGCTATTTAATTTTCAGTAGCTTGGACAACTCTTCCTGAAGTGACTATTGAAGTCTACTGAATAAAAAGACAATTGTTAGCATTATTGTGGGGGAGCCAGGTTCCATTAACACTCACGATACATCTATACCCAGTAGAGCCAAGTCTGTTATTAAGTGTCCAATCAGGTTCCATATTGATGATATTGGGCATTTTTTAGATCTATTTCTGTAGTTCTCAATTATGTCCACCAGCAGGAAAGTAGGTTCTTCTTACCACATATGAGGTGTGCAAACCTTCTCTCTTGGAGGAGGGTTCTCTTGCTAGGCATAGATTGGGTGAGGCTCAACAAACTGATGTTCAAGATGGCTTAATTTCAAACTGGCTTCCACTTCCATGGTCAGGCTGTTTGCAACCTCAGAAACTGGTAAGTCTCCTGTCATGGGCCTTATCCCAGTTGCCACCTATACTGTGATAGGACTATTTGCATTCATCTATATTTTAAGGCAAGACTTGAACTGTCTTTTACTTGAACTGCAAAGGTGTCTAATGCTTTCCCATTTCTTAATAATTACCCCAAAATAAGGTTTTGCAAAGCTGGATGGGTACTGAGAATATGTTTATTTCTTGTATTGCTTCCAAAGCCAAGAGGTGGAAGCATTTTTTTCATGTTTCAGATGGACTATTGGTTAATCAAATACTGTTTTCCCTCCTCCCTTTTTATCCTTACCAGATAACTTGTTAAGGAACAAAGATGAAACCCAGTAAATATGTTCTCATGACTCATTTAGGATTTTTTAAAGATAAAACACAGGTAAAAGGTAAAAAAGTCACACAGGTTTAGATTTTTTCCCCCTTACTGGCCCATATGGAGTCAACAATACTGAAATGTCAATTGATAGGGTTACTGATAGAGGATGTAATGCAAATTTGTCTTGGAGACAGCACAGCAGATTAGGCAACGGTATGCAGATTAGGCTACAACAGTTGGGAAAGCAAAAATGTGCCTTTTTCCTATGGCTGAGAGAAAATGCCCAAAATCATCAAGATGGCTTTCATGGCTGAGGTAAGACTTGAACTCACATTCTTCTACTTTCTAACTTGGTGCTTTAAACCAGGGGTTCCCTGGGCTGTGGCCTATTTGGAATTGGGCCATGCAAGTGGCAGACAAGTGCTTGCGTAAATGCCAAATACTCACGCGAGTGTTGGGTGCTTGCGCTCGCACATGAGGCTCTATTTGCCTGGAACCATCCCCTCTTTCCTCCCTCCCTCCACTGCTTTAGACCAAACTGATTCTTATCACGAATTTGTTTAGCATCTTTTCCTTGGTTTTAAGAGAAAGAAAAATAAGTTTAGCAACTAGTCTCCTCTTTGTAATGCCAAATGCATTATTAAGGATACAGCCAGATGAAAATACAACTATCACTTAAATTTTGCTACACATCATATGCTAACTTCAGATCTTCTGAATCTCATTTCTTAAACTTTCGTACTACTGACTGTATACAGTATAAGCTTTTCTCCTGCTTCTTCGCTAGGCTAGCATTACTTTTAATATACTCCATATACATGGAATTTGGAAATCAAGTTTTGCTGGGTTCTGGGTTAGCAATTTATTCCTCTTAATTAGCACATGTGATAAGTAAAACAGTAAGTTAACCAGAATTAATTGAAGAAACCAGCTGATTAAAGTTAGGATTGATTATCCTTGCAGCATTGACAAACACATTACAGACAGGAAAACATATTTGACCAAGACGCTCACACAAGATTTTCAAAACAGAACTGTCCCATTTTTGGGGGCAAAGGAATAAGAAAAGAATGGAAAAGGAGAAAAGAGATTTCTCTCCACATTGTCTTGCTGGCCAGGCAACCCAAGGTGGAAAGATTATTCCTTACAGTTTTCTTAAAGAGATTTAGAGTCAAGAAAGATTTAGCAGTTGCAAAAGGTCAGAACAGGCTGCAGAGTGGAGAGGGATTAAAGAGTTCACCCACCCACCCACACAATTCACTCACTCATTCCCTGGGCACACCCCCCCCTTGAAATTTGGAGGTGCTTACAAGATTTTTCTTTTCAAGCAGCTGTCTGATTCATAACTCAAAACCCCTTTACTACAGGTGCCAAACAGGCAGAGTCTGGGAGCAGCATCCACAGACAAAAACAATCTTCTGCTAGCTGTGTGAACTTAAACAGGCTAGGTCCACTAGCCAGGTTAGTTTTGAGTTCTCATCTGGGGTGCCATTCATCAGAATAATAATTTGGGATTCCAACTCGAGTAGGGTTGCACAAAAATAAATAAAAATAAAATAAAAATGAGATCCAGATAGGTGTAAGGAAAGAAAAAAATATTTATTCCTAAAAGCAAAGAGTTTGCCTTTAAGGGGCAATGAAATGGGGCATGGAAACACAGTTTTTATAGGGGAGCTTGTCCTGGGTATGGAAATGTTAATGTTTTAAGGGAAGCTGGAAACAATATAAAAAATAAAATATATTTTGATATAAAACTTCCACAAACTCAAACAAGTTTAAACTTAAGTTTTATTGCAATTTGGCAATTATGTGAACACTAAAAGAAAGTGCACACAATAATCAATACTGAAATTAAAAGTAATTCTTTTCAGTGTGACCCTTGATCTCAGTGTTCTGTTCTTTTGTTGTACAGCTATATATTATGTGTAACATCTTATTGTGTAGGTTCTTCTTATTCACTTTCAAATCGTAAGCTATCCTTTAGTTGTATGACAAAAACTGGACTTCCTAACATACAGCAACCAGAACTGCCCTGCAAAAATATGAATCACTAAATGCAATAAAGATATATACAAAATTTTTGTTGCCATCTAGTTGTCCAGATTTTAGCAGCTCAGATCTGGTAGCCCTATGTAACTCTACTTAGTAGTTAGGCAACATTTTTACAGATAATCCTTGCCTTACATCCATTCATTTAGTGACAGTTTGAAATTACAATGGCATGTTCTGATTAAAGATAAAGTTTGGTTCCAGAACAGACGGATTGTAGCATGGTCATATAATCAAAATTTAGACTCTTGACAACTGACATTTGTTTATAATGGTTACAATGTTCCAGCATTATGTGATCACCTTTTGTGACCTTCTGAGAAGCAAAGTTAATGGGGAAGCCAGATTCATTTAATAAACTTTTTACTAACTTAACAACTGTAATGTTTCATTTAACAACTGTGGCAAGAAATATTATAAAATGGGGCAAAATTCACTTACCAACTTCTTGTTTAGCAATGGAAAATTTGGGTCCAAATGTGGTCGTACAAGTTTATTTAGAGAACTATAGTGAATCATGCTATCTGGCCCATGGGCTGCCATTTTAAAAATGCAGAGCTATGTCATGTTAATGGGCTTTCTTGATTGATCAGTCAAATAGTGTGGTGTAGTAGGTGCCAAGTCTTAATTATTTTTGTACTGAAGTATTTGCCTTTTCAATTGTTTTATTCTTCTCTCTTACCACTATGTTCTATTTTATATGGCCTAGCCTTACCAGCTTTAAACTGTCATATATGTTTATTTGACATAATCAGATGGCAATTTTATGCATTTGAATTCATTGCACATAATTCATGGCCCTATGAATTTTGTGCAATTAAATTTTGGCCAAGCACCTGCAAAGGTCCTCCATTAGTACTAGTTCCTGATCTTAATTAGGCGGATGAGTGCACTATGCCACCTATGCCAGCTATGTAAATCTATATGCTTTGGATTCTACTCTGTTAAATGATGAAACTTCAATTTTTTAAAAGTTAAACCTTGAACTTGATCTTTTGTCTCCTTTCTTGATGAAGAAAAACAGAACTAGTTAAGAACAAAATATTAGTCCAAGACTTTGTGCTGCATTTTCTGAATTTTTTCCAGTTGAGTCTCTTGGATCAATATATATTTTGGATCTGTACAAACAACCCATACATACAATGAGGGATCAGCTTGACATCTGAAGCAATATTTAATAGTTTCTGTGTTGTAACTGAATGTACTATTTATGGATTTTTTTCCCTAGAAAATTTGTGTATATAATTGGTAATGACCTTAAATAACAACAACAAAAGGCTTTTTGAAGATAAACAGAGAACAAGGTCCCTAAGTTCTGGCAGCTATGTTTCTAATAGAGTTAAAACAGAGAGACAGGGAAGGAGGGGATGGGGAGGTACAATTTGAGACATACAAAGGCTCAAGTCTTCCATCTGGATGAACTTTCCCCTTTGTTGTTCCTTTAATTGCCTTGCACATCTCAGGGGATCTACTAAGTTTATAGGCAAACTCATGTGCTCCATGGCAATCTCTGGAACAACCACAAAAAAACAAAATTTATCCCCAGGGATGATAAGTCTTCTTATTTACAGGATATTTTCCATCTGAAGACAGAATTACTGTCCTAGAAGTATCTGCAAAAATGCCTTGCTGCTCGTTTCCTTTTAATATAGGTATTAAAGCCTAGTTATCTTGTATGACTATATTAAACTAGGTAATTGCATAGCCATTTAATGTTTTCTTTTGGTACATATATTTTCATTCATTCAATTAATAGTCACTTTGTAGTTCAAACTTTATAGAAATTGGAGTGAAATAATTTTTATTCTCATTTTACTCTACCTTGAAATAATTGTATATTAAAGAATACAGAATAACAGAGTTGAAAGAGTCCTGGTCCAACCCCTGCCCAAGCAGGAGATCTTATACAATTTCAGATAAATGGCTGTCCAATCTCTTCTTAAAAACCTCCAAACCTCCAGCACCCACAATTTCTGGAGGCAAGCTGATTCACTGATTAATTGCTCTCACTATCAGGAAATTTCTCTTTAGTTTTAGGTTGGATATCTCTTTGATAAATTTACATCAGTTACTACTTGTCTTGCTCTCCGGTGCTTTGGAAAATAGACTGTCTCTCAAATATTGGAAGACTGCTAACATGTCATCTCTACTCCTTCTCTTTGTTAGACTAGACATACCCAATTCCTGCAACAGTTTATCATGTTCTAGCCTCTAGACTCCAATCATCTTTGTTGCATTTTTTGCAATCTTCCTAGAATCTTGACTTCAATTTTTGTATAGCGACCAGAATTGGATGCAGTATTCCAACTGTGGTCTTATCAAAGCAATATATAGTGGTACTAATACTTCAAATGTTCTTAATACTATTCCTCTATTGATACGGCCTAAGACCACATTGCCATCTATAGCACATTGCTGGTTCATACTTAAGGGATCATTCACTAGGACGCCTAGGTCCCTCTCACTGCTATTGAGCCAGATACTGGCTCAATGCTATGCTGGTATATTTGGTTTGTTTTGCCTAAGTGTAAAACCTGTTTTTTCTCACCACTGAATTACATTTGATAAGGCCCAATATTCAATATTCTTTCTAGATCTTGAGACTATCTTCTAAAGTGTTGGCTTTCTTCCTAGCTTAATGTCATCTGCAAATTAGATGTGTTCTGTTGCTATCCCCTCATCTGAATCATTTATGAAGATGTTGAAGAGTACTGAGCCTAAGACAGAACCTTGAAATATCCCAATGCATTCTTCCTTCCATGTAGATGTAATTCCATTGAGAATTAAAAATATACTGTAGATTATATTCAAAACCATCTGAATATATATGTATATTTACAATTAGATGTAACACACTCTCTTAGTAACTTCCAGGAGTACGTTCCCAAAAATTCTTCTGAGTTTTCAAGAAATTCTATGGAAAGATCTGGGATATATTCTGAGTAAGTACTATGGGAGAAAGAGAAAAAAAACATGCATGGGCAGTGTTCCAGATCTTTCTGACTCCTGATGGCTGGGGGTAAATGTTCATTTGCATTACAAAGCTTATATTTGCATAATTATTTTAATAATGTTTTCCAAGAATGTTTTTTGACTCTGCTAGAAATGAGTGACATGGCCTAGAAGTGAAGCAAGAGAAGGCTCTCTCCCATATGACCCATAAGGGGTCCTCTGAAGCAGATGTGTCTAATTGTTATGAAATTCTTGATCTTATAGCATTTTTCATCAGATCCCTGGGAACTGTTCAACAGGTTGCAATTCACATTTCCATTTTCCCACACCAATAAATCTCCAGTTCTTTAAATTGTGAGCATGATGCATAACTAGAATTATAATTGAACAGTAAGTCTGATGTCCAATGATTATTCAGCTCACCAACATTCTGTATAAAAATCTATCTCAATATTGGGCAGCAATGTTTGAAGTGGAACAACTTATCCAATGTTATTTTAATTTTTCATTTTATTAATTAAAGCAAACCATATGCCTTTAACATCAACTTCATTTCAAGAACACTTCTAGATCTCACATACGTTTCCTTAAGAAATAAAAATAATAGTTGTTTGCAATCAAAGAATTTGCTTAAAAGTGTGTCTACCTAGTTGCAAAAGAAAAGTGTTCTATTAATAGAGACAATTTTTGGGAAGGGAACAGAACGAGACAGGAAACATGAATCTTCCCAGTTTGCCTTCTGGGAAATAGATGATAGCTGTTCCATGATAGCTATTAAATAAGAATGTCCAAATTCCAAATGTGACCACTGGTTTAAAAGTTTTGACGGCAGGCAAGGTCATTTTTAAGACACTGCATTTAAATTTGGTGGCTTTATTTATATTTTTAATATTTCTTAACACTATGTAGTTGCTTTTGCTGCCATTGCATTAACCACACCCACTGGAAGAAGGAATCAACAAGGCTTCCATATGATTGTTCTATCCTGATGTTTAATTTGGATGGCTCTAAAAACATTAATAAGAATATACATGAAAGTCATTTTGAATAACATTTATACAAAAGATAGCAATAGCACTTAGACTTATATACCACTTCATAGTGCTGTACAGCCCTCTCTAAGTGGTTTGCAGATCAGCATATGGCCCCCAATACTCTGGGTCTTCATTTTACCAACCTTGTAAGAATGGAGGAAGATGCATTTGTCTTACTTTTATAAAAGGATGTATCATTGGTACAAACCCTCCAAGAAATTGTCACAGATTTATAAAGATTTCTCAGATGTATGCTAAATATAATTGTAAAAAAGTACTTTTTATCATCTTTGGTGGACTTGTGATAAAGCACAGAAATATTGATACCAATTTTTTGTCTTTAATTTAGAAGATTCTTAAAACAAATATAAAACTGAACCCAGACATTTTCCTTTTAGGACTTATGGACAAAAAGCATAAAAGAAAATTTGCAACTTTGTTATTATATATGTTGACAGTGGCAAAAATCTTATATGTGCAAAAATGGAAAGAGATGTAAATTCCCCAAATGGAAGAATGGATGGAAAGAGTGATAGAGTTGACAGCCATGGTAAAGTTAACTGTTTTAATTAAAGAAGAACTTATCCAGTTTGTTTCCACATGGAAATCAGTTCTGGACTTTATCCTCAAAAGAGAAAAAAATGACAATGTGATTATTAAATTAACTTCATTAATGGTTTGTATCTATCAGAAATGCATAGCAGAAAGTTGAGGCTATAATTGTATTTTCTATTTTACTGCACCAAAAGAGTTGGAAGTTACTGAGTTTTTAAATTTAAATTTTCTTTTATCTTTTACTTCTTCCCCTTCTCCCTCTGATCTTTAATTCAATTTGCATGTTTTATTATCATAAATTGTAATATATGTATGTGATATATTCATCTTAATGATCTAGAAAGTTTTAGCTGCCCTCTGGAGGCCAGTTCTTAACATTTCATATTAGTGTTATACTCCAACAACTCTATATTGAAATTTTACATTAAAATTATCTATATATACCTATATATAAATTCATATTTTTGCATAATATTATTAACATAATTGTTTAAAACCTGTACAATACATAATTTCTTATTCTCCATTATTTGTGGTTTTATTTTTCTTTTCTGTTTTAGGAAATGCTTCTAAACATTTGCAACTACAGATGCAAATATCCAGCTGATAAAATATTGAAAGATGTGGTTGCTAAGATACATTTTATCTTTCAAATGGTCTCCACAAAAGACTTGCACAGGAGTATAGACACTCCAGCAAAGAAATAAATATGACCCATCAGAAACAGTACATGACATTCCTTTTAACTCTTATGAACACTTATACATATGCAATTTAAAGAGGAAATGTCTGTGTGACCTTTTAATTCATAAAGCATTTCAACTGGAAGTCAAAATAATGTTACTACTTTAGACGAACATAACTGCCTATTTGATTGTACCATGCATGTAAGACTCTCTAAAGCAATTCTTGTAAGACTTGCTGTTTCAGAAAATTAACTTAGCCTACTTTGAGATCAGCACAAACAGTTCCTACTAATTTTGCCTTGTCTGAAAATGTCTTTGGCAGGCAGAAACACCAACCTGCACAGCTCCCTGTAGTCTAAGATTTGCTATTCCGTCTCCTGGAGGGGAAGGAATAGAAGTGTCAAACTGAATAGTTTTCTCTGTACAGCTATGCAGAGAAAATCTTGCTCTTACAGCATCATGTATGCATGAAAGTATATAGCCAGTAGACTACATGCAACTAATCAGTACCATTTTAAAGAACCTTAGACTTTTCTCAGACCAGACAGTGCATAAGGCTTTATTTTGGAAGCTCCATTCTTCTTGCTTTGGGCATTTTGAGAGAGTTAAGTGACAAGAGAGCCAGGTATTAGCTAGAAACAATGAGGTTCTAATTCTGTTGTAGGCTCAAAGACAGTTGGGTGAGCTTAGGGGTTTGTCTAGGGAAGGAGTCCATGTTGATTCAAAAGCACAATTATGTACTTATGACAAAATGAATATTTTAAGGTATCTCTGAATACATGTCCAAGGAAGAGGAGGAGGAGGAGGAAGAGGATGAGAAGGAGAAGGCCTGCAATGTTTCAATCAGGAGACAGGAGACAAGATGAGCAGTAATGGTATCCTATAATATAATAGGAGTGTCAAACTAGTGGCCCGCGGGCCAGATGCATCACGCACAGGCCACGCCCACCCCAGCTCCACAAAGGGAAAAAACATCATGATACGTCACAATACGTCACGTGACGCAATCAAGTTTGACACCCGTGCTCTATAACAAAGGAAAAAAAAAACTTCAGCTTAATTGGGGACATAGTAAAAATAACAACAAAAATAAGAAGATTAAAAATGATACCATCTACATGTTGCATAAAGTACTTTTTAACATTTTAACTCACTGAGGAGACCTTTTTTTTTTTTTTTAGTAAACTGATTTTTTTGTAACTTGTTTTCTTGGGGATGGTAAAAGTTAAATTAATATTATGCGTTTTGAAATGGTCAAATCTTGTATTAAAACTGAAAATTAACTTTATGATGTAAGATTTATAGCAAACTTTATAAATTTATGTCAATTAGCCAACATAAAATCATACAGAAACAATATCAGTTTCATGATTCTTGGAAACCAAGATAAGTATGGTGCTTAACAAATGTGCAAGGCTGGCTAAGGGGAGGAAAAGAAAGAAGTTAAGCTCCTTCCACTCAAATGTCTGTCTTGAATTTCTCACAGTTTTTGCTGACACTTTGGCTTGTTTCCAGCATATATCATTGGATGTCTGGTATGAAAAAGGCCATTTGTAGTGTATGAAATTCCTGTTATTAAAAGAGAAAAAAGGTGGATTAATTATTCTCTGGGCAGGTGTTATTATAGTGAAGTCACGTGTCAGGTATCATATTATCTTAGAATGGCCTAAAATTGTCATATTGTACCAGTAAAGTACAGCAAAGGATAATATAAATTGGAACTAACAGGAAAATAAAACTGGGAATTTGGTGTAATACAGAATATAGAGAAGGACTATATTTAAAAACATTAGCAGTCTTTGAACTTGGTCTCCATGTAAGCTTCTTAATATGAAGCAAACATCCCATTTATTTTTACATCTTTAAGTTCAGTTCCTTTATATTCTAGTTGAAACATTTCAAGGAATTACCAGATTTTTAAAATGAAATTGTTTTCCCTCTTGCCAATTTTACAGGATATCCTCTACCATTTTTTTGTAAGATAATGTGGTACAAGTAGCAATGTGTATTAATAATTTGAGCTCTTCTGAACCCAGATGGCCCAAATTCTTATACTGAAATAGCCATCCACCCATCCATCCATCCATTCATCCATCCATCCATCCATCCATCCATTCTTAGTCTAGGAAAAATGCAAAAATGTACAAATATTAGTGCATTGCACACAATACATTGTAAAGTGCTCCATATGTAACTCATACACTGTTTATGTGACTGTGCAAAGCATTAGAAACTGGCAAGTGCTATGGGAAAACTTTTTATCAATGGTTACTCAAATTTGTGAAGTCTCCCTTTCAAGGACTTAAAGTTATACATAAGTATCTACATCAATAAATATAGTCATTAATAATCATGGAGTTAATGTTTCCAAAGAATAGCAAACATAATTGATTCTTCAGATAAGTTAGTAGATAATAAGGAAAGAAATATATTTTCAGTTTTCCTATCCTAACCCATAGTGGATATTTTGGAAGAAATCCAACTGTTAATTAAATTGTTCCTTCCTTACTGTTTATTTTGCTTTCAAGCCTTAAATAAAATCTCTTCAATAATTTAAATAATATAACAATGCACCTGAGCTATGAATCAAAATTAAAGCCTTAGAAAACAGCTATAAAAATAAATCACAATGATATTAACAAATAAAAATCTTGATAAAAAGCTGCATAAAGGCATATATAAAGCCATATTTAAAGAACTTACAAAGAGCCAGTTGAAATCTATTCTTTCAATGCAATATTTTCCTCGAATAAGCATTTACACAGATCACATAACTTAATTAAGCAGGCAAGTAAAATGGGTTCAAGTAAGTCATGCTTTACTGTGGCCATCAACTGTTGCCTTTTAGAAGTGTAATCCTGAGATGTTTACTTACATGAAGGTATCCCAGAATTCAGTTCAGTTTAGAATGTGCTGTATAGGATTTCAGTCTAATTCCTTACAATGATTTGTAATGTTGGGCATGCTTCCTTTAACATTAGATGCTGTTTTACAATGTAGAACTTCACAAAGTACAGATGCAGATGGGATGCCCAAGAGAAAATTTTCCTTTCTGAAAGAACTCTGAACAGCAAGCAGATAATCCGGCCATGTCATAAATTGCTTTTGGCATTGTCTGTACTTCGAACACTGGACTTTATTTTGTTTTTTTCTAGTTATAGTCTACATACATCTGGATAATATCATTGGTTACTCTGTACTGAAAAGATTCCCCCTCCCTTCCTTGACATACAAAAAGTATGTTACAGGATTGTGCCTAATCTTCTTAATACATACAGAGCATCCCAGTACTTTAACATTGGAAAGATACATTGATGACCCAAATCTTCTCAGCAGATTGAAGATCGGATGTTCTTGTAGCTTATAAACATTGTTTACAGCTTTTATATTTCTATACATATATCGCACAAGGTGGGGTGAGGTGCATGGGTAAAAGTCAAGCTAGGGCAGGGATGGAGAGTGGAGCTGCCCCACATACCCTGCACTCACTTACCTTAGGACAGTTGCAGCCAGGCCCCCCACACCCCGATACCTGCCTTGCCTTGCTGGCCCAGTTCTTCTGCGGCTGCCGCTGCCCATGTGCGTTACCCCTGGCTTCCATTTTGCTGGCAGAGGCCTTCAGGAAATGCCTCTGCAGCCAAAAAGCGAGCTCCAGATTTATGCGCATGGTGACCCTCAGCCTCCGTTTCTTGGCTGCAGAGGCCTTTCCTGAAACGGAGGCTTTGTATGCCGCACACGTCAATCCGGAGCTCATTTCTCGTCTGCTGAGGCCTTTCCTGAA
This sequence comes from Azemiops feae, assembly GCA_023970755.1. NCBI lineage: Eukaryota > Metazoa > Chordata > Lepidosauria > Squamata > Viperidae > Azemiops > Azemiops feae. The sequence goes on from JALGBA010004085.1 coordinate 156,021, forward strand.
GGCCTTTGATGGAGAAACAGAGACCGGGAGGGGGGGACCGCATGCATCAATCTGAAGCTTGTTTCTCAGCTGAAGAGGCCTTTCCTGAAGGCCTCTGCCGGCAAAACAGAAGCTGGGGGCAATGTTTGTGAGCAGTGGCAAGTGGCTGCAGAAGTGGGCCGGTGAGGCAGGGGTCGGGGTATGAGAGGCCCGGCTGCGGCGATCCTAAGGTAAGTGGGTAAGACATCCCCTGAAAATAAGACCTAGTGCCTGTTTTGGAGGCAAAAAAAAAAAAAAAAGTCCGGATCTTATTTTCAGGTAAACATGGTACACACAACGACCTACACATAGAAGTATGAAAATCACACACACACACAAATTTGTATTGTATTATTTTAACTTTTCTTTTTCTATTATTGTTGTTTTTTCCCTCTTTGTTCTGTTTTATCTGATAAATGCAAAAAAAAGAGAGCAAGACATGAATTTAAAAGGATAACAGACAGCCGCTTTGCTTATTATGAGATTATGAGTTCTGGTTCTGCCTTAGACATGAAAACCAGCTGGATGATTTTTGGCCAGTCATTTTCACTCAGCCAACTCACCTCATAGGGTTGTCGTTGTGGGGAAAGTAGTAAGAGGAAGAAGTTTTATGTATGTTGTCTGCTTTGAGCTACTTATAAAGAAATATAATAAAACATATATGATGAAATTTACCTAGCTAAAATGGAGGGGAATATCCTTCTAAAATGAAATAAATATAAGCCCAAAATAACATCATTACTTGTAAATTATATTGGGTATAACAAACATTTCCTGACTATAAACATTGTTCCACAGCAACTCACATAAGAGGAAACTCCAAATTTTAGCTCTAAGCGGTCACTTTTCTGAGAGTTCTGCCTAACTGTGCTTATCCTATAATGTTGCTTGTATTAATGTGATTAATTTTTGTGTATAACTGTTGAAAGGACAACACATAGAAAAATGCTGAGAAACTAAGCTCGCTGTTTCCATTACATTCACAAATCAGTCCCATCAGCAAAATTGTGATATGTTGGAAATATTTGCAAGTTAAAACACAGTATATCTAAACCATAAATTGGCCAACTTTAAGCCTCTGCTTTAATCATAACTCTCACCAAGTCACTTAAATAATTATTTATTATCTCAACAATTTATTCTTTTGTTAGAACAGAATGAAGTGAATCTCTTTTAAAACTACTATATTTTGACTGAATCTACAATAAAATCTAAATATTAATATGAAAAGCATATGCCTGCCTTGTGTGTAAACCTTATAGTAGGGTATACCCTAATATTGATGCATTCTGCAGTTTATGTGCTAGCATTTATATTAATATATAATTAAGATAATAAACATAATATCAAAATAAATCAACTGGCAAATCCAGAAATTGGAGTGGATTATTGTGTTTATACAGGGTATTTGGTCATAGATTTCTGCCATTCTTAATGACTTCACAGATAGAAAGGCTTTGGAAAAATAAAAGTCTATACTAAGTCGGGTCTTTTTTTTTTTTTTTAAACCACTGCAATTAAGGCTTTTGGATTCATAAATGAAATTGGTCACAGATGTAAACAGCTTAAGGAACTCAATCAACAGAAAAGAATGATAGGAAATTGAGCATTGGACAAGACATTTGCAACTGTGCCAAATACCTTTGTGTGAAGAAGTTTCAATTCTTTTCTGCAAGATCTGTCAGGAAAAAGCAAGTTTGTAGTATTTTCTTCCCTTATTTATTTTTAAAGGAAAAATATTATTAGAGTCCTGCCATAATATCACAGAATTATTACAGGTTGAGGGCTGTGTAAAATTTGCAAACTGATTCCACAAGAAGTCAATACAATTGTTGCTTCAGCTTTCTGTAGAAAAAAATACTATGCTACAGCCTTTGGTAATGGTGATTCCCACTTCAAAAAAGAAAAAAAAGTGGGATAATTTTTATTCCCCACTAAAACCTTTAAAAGCCATATATTACCAAGCTTTAGTTTTTGACTCATTTTTCTGCCTCTTTCTTTTACTATACCTCCAAAAGAGATGTTCTGATTGTCCAGGATATTAGATCAATATTGATTCAAGGAGAAAAGTGTCAGTTTTTGAATCCTCAAATCAACATGTAATGATGCTATCTAGCTTTTTCACTTGACCTCATGCCAGTTTATTTCTGACATTCCCTGACCTCCTTCTCCCTATTGGATTATATAATATTGATGCTCAGAAGATTCAACAGCCCAAATATAGATACATACTGACCACTTGGTGAAATTAGCTTATCTAAAGCAGTAATTTCACATGATATATTGGGTATAGTAGTTTACTTGAGGAAAAGGTAATACATATAATACACCACACAATAAATGTGTATTGCACACAATAAATGTGTAAATCAGTTTTTGTAATATTCTTGGTTATATTTACAGATTACAAAATAAAACATGCATAAGATCTAATCATTTGAGTTCTGAAAAAACCTATTATGGCATCTATCTTACCTTTATTCTGAGGAAATTTTGGCAGGGGCAATAGTTATTCTTCTTCTAATGTGTTGGACAACATATATGTATCATATATAAGAAATAGCCTCACATTCTTCATTGATATTTATGAAGACAGACTTTGTAGGGAAAAAAATGTCTCAAAGACTCTATTCATTTCCTACAATCCAAGCCAGCCCTTGCTGAAATCAGCAGGATTATTATTACAAATAATGGGGTTTGGGCAAACTTAGAGGAATCATGCCATTCTGCACCTGAACATATTCATCTTTTGGCAAAAGTCCCTTTGATGAGTGAAGGGAGGGAGAAGAAATTTGGCTTTCTTTTCAAAGCTGACAAGAGGCTCTTAGCAACTTACATACCTGTGGAGCACCTGGAAAAATGATTTATGACGGCTGGGTTGCATGGTCCCACAATGGGCCTCAATTATTAGATTTCAAAGTTAGTATAAAATCTTACTAGTTGTACAAAGCAACAAGTCTACCTCTTACATTTATTGCAGTTTAGAAACTAGCTGTAGATAAGATTTGCCTATGGTTTGTAGGAAGTTACATTGGGAAGGTAGATCTCCATGTAGCAGGCAGCAAAGACCATATTTCACAACTGGCAATTTGAAACTGGTTTTCTTTGTATGATAAAAAAGTGGTTTGCAGAACAGGCTAAGCCATTCTGAGCTGTTTTCTGTAGAAGTCTCCCTCACCAAATATATGTGGAGATTCTAAATCATCCAGGTTATAGTTGCAACTAGACTTTTTTTCCTTGAGGAAGAAGAACAAAATGTTTTATAACAAAGTTAAAGTCAATATTGCTTCCTGCTATACTATGCTGGAATTTGGATGCATTTTGCTGTGGGTGAAACAAATATTTGGTGAAAAAGAACAAAACATCATCAAATATACCCAAATTCCAGCATACTGTTAAAAGAAATCTTCATCAGGGTCCAGTCCAAGCTGGGAATAAACAAAATGGAGACTGCTTTAGAAAAAAGGTTCTTATTTATTTAGTTGCCAGAAACTTCAGTGACAACAGCATGTTTCTGGGGTGACTGACCACATGGTGCTGGGAATGGTGGGTTTTTATACTTTCTTGGGCTTTTGTGTTTGGAGTTGTTCTTATTCCTGTGGCATGAACTTTGACCTGAGGTTCAGTGTGCCCTTTTTGTATTCTGATGGTGATGGGTTAATCCTATTATGTCCTAAAGGTCATGTCCTGCTTCCCTGGGGCTGTGGCTGATGACTATGTCCTGTGATGGATTTTTGGGTGAGGGGCTACTGGTTCTAATCTTATCACTCTGCTATTGTTAACTATAAAATCTTGCTCCAAGAGATTTCAAAAGATCCTGTCTTGAATGGCAGTATTTGCTCATGAATGGGGACTTTCTGAATGGAATTATCAAATCTGCATTTCTACAGACCTGGCCTGCTGAGTTTCTGTTTAGGCCTATTAAGAAAACCTGGGTCTGCTTTCCTTTGGGGAAATATATTCTGTTTTTTTAATATCCATCAAACTATTTCCTTCTCTGGGGGGAGGGGGTGCTGTCTTCTTACAATCCCCCCTTTGTGCTATGTAAGTGTGGGTGACACACTTTTACTGGCACAAGATTGAGAATTGATCTGGTCAGGGAGACTTGATAAACAACCTTTTAAATTGTTAATGCAGAAAGGGAAGACACCAATAGAGACAGCAGAAAAAGATCCCTGCAGTGGCTCCCAAAAGGGGAGCCTTTTAACCATGAAGGTCTAAAGCCAGGGCAAAAGTTCTCTTAAGGTGGAAAAGAAATTTATAGTAGCCAATATTCTGTGCCAATTCTTTTAGATGTTGGATGTCACTTTGAGCTTCCAGTCAAGTTTGCACATGCCTCCCAAAATTCTCCACAGCCATGGTTTGCTCAGTACATAACCATTGGCTGCCCATTGCAAGGGTTGCTTACCTGAACCTGCCTTAGCTCTTAATTTAGTGCATCCAGGTTTTGTGATGTCCAATTGAGGTTAGCCAGTGTGCAAGTCAGGCTATTAATATTTCTTAAATTGCACACAGTGAGCCCTAGGACTCCCAATCTGAGTCCACCAGTGCAACATATTCAGGGCTTGGGTTTGGAGATCTTTTTCCTGCTATCTCCTCAGTGAGGGCATATGAATTCTAAATTGCCTGAGGGGGCTTGGTTCCCTCCCCAATGGAATTTGCAGGAAGGTATGCATGCAAAAGCCTTAGTGCAACAGAGCAAGAACCAGCCTGGGGAGCTTTATTGAAGGTAGGTGAAGGGGATAGCCTCAGTGTAATTCTGAATGGGGTATGTGTGTGTGTGAGTGTATGTGTGTGTGTGTGTGCACATGTGTGAATACAGTTACTTCTACAAGAGAGGCAATACAAACATCCTGGACAAATTTTCCTTCCCACCAGACAGAAATCCATGGTGTTCAATACTTGCTGTGCCAACCATCCCCAAATGCCATCCCTCCATGAATCCATTTGACTGGCGTATTACAGTACAAATGAGGCAAGAAAGAAAACCTTACAGCGAGTTTCTGCACTCCCCCCATAGTCTTTCCAGTTGTCTTCTGAGGCTTCACATGGGGGCCAATGGACTCCTGGTCCATCCTCTTTTTGCAGCTTTCACGGGTATCTAGGTGATGGTAGAACCTGGGAAGATCTGTTCCATTCTGGTTGCATGGTGACTTTCTAGTGGATGGCTGGATTCAAACCCCATTTCCTGGCTCAAATGAATGGAGGCAGCAGTGTGCTCTGCTTCCAAAGGATGTGGGGGTTGTCTGTGCAGGGCTAAAAGATATGAGAACAGGGTCCCCTTCTCCCCTTCTGGGTGACTATCCCAGAAGATACATTGCTGGTCAGACATGAGGAATGGAGAAAAGAGAATTAAAAAAATGGAGAAGCGAAAAAAAAGGGGGGGGGATAACTTGTAGACAGAGTTTGGAAGATATTGATACTGTAGTTGTTAAAGAAACAGATAAAACAGACAAAATGGGGACACCACAGATGAGGAGAAAAGAGAAGCTGAGCAGCTTGAGAATGCTGAAAGCTCCAAATAATTTTAAAGCCTAATATTTTAAGGTGTATAATTTGCCAGAGGCAGGAGAGTCTACATTTTATATCTCTTTTCAAAATATTTAAACATCATGACAACATTTTGCCCAGCATTACCAATGCACAATTTAGATAAAAAGATCACATTAGCGATTAAAAATAAATGCTTATGTGTTCCAGGATTACTTCCATAGTAATTTTATTGATTAGTGATAGGATAAGAAAAGTAACTTAAGAAGAAGAGTATTTCCCTATACAAGCAAACTTGAGCTCATGAGGCTCCTGTGGGTGGACACACCTCATGTTTCCGGAAAAGTATAGACAGATAAAACCCATTTACAACACATACAGAAAATGCACAAGCAAACGAACAACATTTTCTTTCTAAATGAGCTTAAAACATTCTCTCCTAACAAGGGAAGGAAAAAGAGAACCCAGTTCTCTTCATCCTGTTTTGCTGGCCAGGCAAAATAGGGTGAGGGTATTTTCTTTTGGTGGCTTATTTTAAGCAGAATTTCTAGCAGAATTTTAAAATTCTTGTCTCTAGGGATTAGAGACACTCAACAGTCACATTTACCTAATACACAAAGACTTTGACAAACATATATACACAAAGAAATGGAAAAGAGAAAAGAAGAGGAAAACAGAACTACAGGTTTTCACACCCTAGTCAATTCTGCCATAAATCTTAGTTAACTCAAATTAGGGAAGGCACAAATCTTAAACATATCACTTGGTTGCATAGAAAGAGAAAGAGGAGGAAAATATCACTGTTCCTATATATATATTCCTTTTAAGTACCTTTATTTAGCCAAATTGGTTTTTCCTGCTTCATCCCTGAGCAGAGTTCAGTCCTGCATAACTTGTGTGCGTGCTTCTAACACTTCCCGCCTGGACGGGCAATTTGTCCCTGTCCCAGGCATTCATCCGTCTCCTTACCGGAGACCCCGGTGGGATCCTAGATCCTGAGCTTCCCATGCTCTTTCCCACCATCCGTGATGAGACTCCAAGGATTTCTCCTTAGTCCCTTGCAATCTGTGGAATACACCGCCCCCAAACAGGTGGAGGTACCTTCCAACCTGTGGTAACCCCTTGGTTTTTCAGGCAAATGGCCTGAGAGGACTGTCTGCCATGATTTCAGAATACGGGTACCTCCTTTCCAGAATAGAGCTCTGCTCAGTGATTCTTAGCTAATTGTCCAAATCCAATTCTCTCATTCACTTTTCCATTCTATTTTCACACAGCCTCTCCCTTTTCCCTAACAAAAGGTCCTGTGCCAAACCCTCATGCTTTCCAAGGTCTGTCACTTGAACAGGTTTGGAAAGGCCAGAGGGAGCAAGATCCAACTGTGATTGGGGAAGGGTCTTCTCACTCACATACACAGATGTACACACATTTTCCTTGCTCCCTTGGGCTTTAAAGTTAAAATTTAGAGGTATTTACCTTCTTTCTAAAGCAGTCCTTGAGCTCAAATTCAAAATTCCCTTTAATACCCTCACTCCAAATGGCCAGGGTCTGGGAAACCCATCCACAGACACAAAGGGTCTGCTACCGGCAAGATGAAGGCTTGGGAAGGTAGATCTCCATGTAGCAGGCAGCAAAGACTATATTTCACAACTGGCAATTTGAAACTGGTTTTCTTTGTATGATAAAAAAGTGGTTTGCAGAACAGGCTAAGCCATTCTGAGCTGTTTTCTGTAGAAGTCTCCCTCACCAAATATATGTGGAGATTCTAAATCATCCAGGTTATAGTTGCAACTAGACTTTTTTTCCTTGAGGAAGAAGAACAAAATGTTTTATAACAAAGTTAAAGTCAATATTGCTTCCTGCTATACTATGCTGGAATTTGGATGCATTTTGCTGTGGGTGAAACAAATATTTGGTGAAAAAGAACAAAACATCATCAAATATACCCAAATTCCAGCATACTGTTAAAAGAAATCTTCATCAGGGTCCAGTCCAAGCTGGGAATAAACAAAATGGAGACTGCTTTAGAAAAAAGGTTCTTATTTATTTAGTTGCCAGAAACTTCAGTGACAACAGCATGTTTCTGGGGTGGCTGACCACATGGTGCTGGGAATGGTGGGTTTTTATACTTTCTTGGGCTTTTGTGTTTGGAGTTGTTCTTGTTCCTGTGGCATGAACTTTGACCTGAGGTTCAGTGTGCCCTTTTTGTATTATGATGGGGGTGGGTTAATCCTATTATATCCTAAAGGTCATGTCCAGTTTCCCTGGGGCTGTGGCTGATGACTATGTCCTGTGTTGGATTTTTGGGTGAGGGGTTGCTAGTTCTAATCCTATCACTTTGCTATTGTTAACTATCAAATCTTGCTCCAAGGGAAGATCCTGTCTTGAATGGGTTTCTGCAAGCAGTATTTGCAAATGGGGACTCAGACTTTCTGAATGGGATTATAAAATCTGCATTTCTACAGACCTGGCCTGCTGAGCTTCTGTTTGGGGCTATTAAGAAAACCTGGGCCTGCTTTCCTTTGGAGAAATATATTCTGTTTTTTTAATATTCACCAAACTATTTCCTTCTCTAGGGGGAGGGAGTGCTGTCTTCCTACAATACTATAGCCAGAAGCAATATTGTTTTTAATGCAATTATAATACCAACACTTACTGTACTGGTCAGCAGGCACTAAAAAAAATGCAATGGCAACCATAAAAAAAGTCTGTGGTGGATGATCAGCTTTGGAGCTATGTTGTTGTTAGTTGCGAAGTTGTGTCTGACCCATCGCGACCCTATGGACAACATTCCTCCAGGCTTTCCTGTCCTCTACCATCTTCTGGAGTCCATTTAAGTTCACACCTACTGCTTCAGTGACTCCATCTAGCCACCTCATTTTCTGTCGTCCCCTTCTTCTATTGCCCTCAATCTTTCCCAGCATTAGGCTCTTCTCCAGTGAATCCTTCCTTCTCATTAGGTGGCCAAAGTATTTGAGTTTCAACTTCAGGATCTGGCCTTCTAAAGAGCAGTCAGAGTGGATCTCCTCTAGGACTGACCGGTTTGATTGCCTTGAAGTCCAGGGGACTCACAGGAGTCTTCTCCAGCACCATAGTTCAAAGGCCTCAATTCTTTTGTGCTCAGCCTTTCTTATAGTCCAACTTTCACAGCCACACATTGCAACTGGGAAAACCATGGCCTTGACTATACATACTTTTGTTGGCAGGGTGATGTCTCTGCTTTTTAGTATGCTGTCTAGATTTGCCATAGCTTTCCTCCCCAGGAGCAAGCGTCTTTTAATTTCTTGGCTGCAGTCCCCATCTGCGGTGATCTTGGAGCCCAGGAAGATAAAATCTGTCATTACCTCCATTTCTTCCCCATCTATTTGCCAGGAATTGAGAGGGCCGGATGCCATGATCTTGGTTTTCTTAATGTTGAGTTTCAAGCCAACTTTTGCACTCTCCTTCTTCACCCACATCAAGAGGCTCTTTAGTTCCTCTTCACTTTCTGCCATTAGAGTGGTATCATCTGCATATCTTAGGTTGTTGATATTTCTCCCCGCAATCTTAATTCTAACTTTTGATTCATCTAGCCCTGCCTTTCTCATGATGTGCTCTGCATATAAGTTAAATAGGCAGGGCAACAGTATACAGCCTTGCCGGACTCCTTTCCCAATTTTGAACCAATCAGTGGTTCCGTGCCCAGTTCTCACTGTTGCTTCTTGACCCGAATATAGGTTTCTCAAGAGACAAATAAGATGGTCAAGTACTCTCATCTTTTTAAGAACTTGCCACAATTTGTTGTGATCCAGACAATCAAAGGCTTTATCTTGAACTGAACTTGAGTCTGATGACCACATGAACTTCTTGACAACAAAATGAAAGTGATTTGACAAACCTCTTTGGAAATCTAGCTTATTGCTTGGGATTTTCTGATGGTCTCCCACACAGTTATAAAAGAAGTCTGAGGCTGCTGCTAGGTACAGTTAGATTATCACCCTCTCCATATTTCCAAGCAGGTTGAAGGTTATTTAAGTATATTTACTACAGATCATCTTCAGAAGAAGATCTAAGCTATAAGAACATATAGGAATCTGAATCTTTATATTAGTTAGTCTCCATATTGAACTTATTCCTGCCTTTTTAAGTGAATGCTGATCTTGGAGATTCTTGTCTGTACATTTTGTATGTACAGAACAGCTTTCTCTGGCATGAGATACAGGTATTCTTCCTTCAGTACCTTCAAATCTTTTTCAAAATCAAGTTTAATCACTTCCCCAGCCATTTGTTCTGAAAAAGATTTCTTCTGCACCCATAGCAGTGGAAAACAAAGTGAGAATCCCTATCTCTGAGGGAGATGGGCGGTTAAGAAATATGATAGCAATAGATAGATAGATAGATAGATAGATAGATAGATAGATAGATAGATAGATAGATAGATAGATAGATAGATAAAAATGAATGAATGAATGAATGAATAAATAAATAAATAAATAATTTTTTAAAGTATTATTTCATTCTGCCCACTTAAAAGGCAGGTAAAGTGGGTAATTCTAGGTACCCTTCAGAGCACCTATATTTTAAATTCAGTAAATATAAAAGCAACTTAAGGTATAGAATATTTTTGAGAAGCAGGAGATCAAAAACTTATTTCAGCTCCACCTCCAATTTTTCTACAAATTGTTTCAGATATTGCAATAAAGGACAAGCCATTCCTTGCTTTTGTTTTAAATCACAATGCACTTACAGCACACATCTTGTGTTAAGTCATGGTTATTTTTTAACAGTGTTGTATGGATTTACTATAAGATTTAACACAAGATGTGAACCAGATCATTCTATTGGACATGTGAAATGGAGGACTTGTACGCCTCCCTTTTTATAAATGACACATAACAATTTACTTCAGGATTTTTATATAATTATTTTATTTAGGAATGTGGATCAACCTAAAGTCCTTATGCATAAATAATCAATTAACCAAATTTACCTATCACAGACATGGTATATGTTTCAACTCTGTACGTCATCCTTTAAAACAGAGTAATATGCTACATATTTATTAAAGTCTGCCAATGTCATCAATATGCTTTGAATAAAATCCCATATATTCAGACTTTTTCAAATTAGTAAATAAAAACACAGATTTTGACCATAGTTGCTGTCAAAACACTCTGCTGCTTGGAAGGATTCCTCCCAACTAAACATAATTTGGTAAATTCCAAAGTTATGATTTTTTCTTTCTAAGTTTGTAATATTCTTTTCAATGGATTTGGAAACAACCACTGTGTGGAAGCCTGTTACTTACTGCAGAAATGACAGAGGAAAGAATTATGTGTTTTCCATCTTGAAAGGGCTGTAATCCAAAACATTTTTATAACTAAATTGCAGTCTGAACTTCCAATCTGGGGAATTCTTATTATTCTTTCCTGTATAATGTGTCTGTTAAGGCATTTGCTTGAAACAGGACAGAAGTAAAGTGACACAAAGTGTTGAGCACCTTATATCTGCGGCTGGCTACCTTTTGTGATTTAAAGGATCTCACCAAAGCATAAAGTAGTTCATTCTATTTGTGCTAAGTATATTGATGCATGCACCCAAAAGTGTTTTCCCCCCCTATAAACTGTGGCTAAGCAAATTATGGCTTAGCATAAAATGCAGATAGGCTATGAAGCTATGAAATCCAAAGAGAATCTAGGCATCCACTCATTTGAATTTGAATATATTGTAACTTTCCAGATGGTCTTGGCTCATGGTAATGCAGACTTATGTTTTATCATTTTTATCCTCCAATTTCTTGTTCAATATGGGAAATGAGAGGGCAGAATCAGGTGCTCTGGAAAGCAAATTCTGGCTGTGGCCTGTTGTACTGCATAGGGAGTGCCAGTCCTATGAAGAATCAACCAGGAAATGCAGCAGCAGGATTAAATGCACAAAGAAACATATTGATATATTGCAAAAATGGAATAAGGGAACTGTTCCTGTTCCCTTTTAATAATTTGTTTAAAGTAGTAACCATGTGATAATATTTAATTCTATATCAGGTTATGGTGAACTTAACATTGGGCTCACACTAAGCCATAAACTAGAATACAAAAACTGTTTATATAGGCATCTCTCAACTTATCCTTAGCAACTGGCATGTATTTACAATGGTTTTATTTATTTATTTATTTATTCATTTAATTTAATTTATATGGCCATCCACTCATTTTTAGTGACTCTTTGAGGCTTACAAAAACTGTGCTGTGTGTGTGTGTGTGTGTGTTGTGTGTGTCTCAATTACCATTTACAACTTTCACGGAGGGCTTCTGAGAACCAGAGTCAATGAAGAAGCTGAATTTGCTTAATAGTTGCATGATTCACTTACCATGGCACAAAAGTAGTGAGTTATTGAACAACTGTTCTGATTACCAATGAAAGTGGTAGGGCCCAATTGTGGTTGTAAATTGAGGACTACCTACATGCTGCACTAAAGTGCAGCCAAGGAAACTACATTATGGCTATATACAATATATAATCTTAGCCAGAATCGCTGGTTGATATATCCTATTAGTGAAGAACTCTCTTTATTAGTGCAAGTTCAAATCTTTTATGCTGAGGATGAAAAAATTCTTTTCTGCCTGTAGTTTTCCCACCATGCATGAATGTTTACATCTGTTCTGATAGAAATTGGATTTCTACATATATCTTTTTACATTATAGGACCTTAGTTTTTATTACAGCTATTTTTGACTAATGTTACTATATTTTTTATTGTTTAATATTTGTACAATACTGAAAACATAGATCTTCTCAGTAAATAGATTGACAGATACAAATCCTACCAATTTTATAGTTGTAACAACAGATTGCAAGGTAGCTTATTTAAAGTATTAATTAGCACAAAGTTTTTTCCACAACACTAAAACCTTGACTGTGGGCATGGTAATTTGGACATTTTCAGCTCTTGTTTATGAAGATTAATCATTTACTTAGGTGGCAAGATAGGTCATTCACTATCTGCGAAATATTTTGCTGGCTACAATTATTAATCATGTACAGATTAAAGGAACAGAATTAGATAATGGGTTATGAAAACTTTAAGCAATGCAAATATACAAATTTAGGATTATGTAATGATGAACTTGGAACTCTTTTGCAATTACAGATATATTATTGTACCAGATTAGCACATAGGGAATAATGAACATGCAGGTTCTTATCATATGAATAATTTGCAGTATTGCTACAGTGCTCACATAAATGAAGATCTAAACTAAAATGTAGTATATTTTTATGGATCTAATATATTTATTATTATGCAAAGCTATAACTTCAATTCGTATTCATACAAGTTACTCCCAGCTCATATCTGGATGCAATTTCACTTTGCAGTAAAGTACTGCCAAGGCAACCCATTCTAATCCTACCCATTTTATTATTTAATGTTGCTACAATGTTCCGAAGAGACTCAAACAGAAAGTCTCTGAGTGTTTTCTATTATAAAGTGGGTGGAACAGAGCTCTTTAGAGAAAACAAAAACATGAGCTGCCTGCAGATCACATTCTGCAGTTCCTTAATTTCCTCTAAGAATTTAGTTTCCTTAGATACTGAAATAAACTTTTAGTCAATTAGGAAACCCCAGCCTTTGAAATCTGTTTCTTTATTTTTAAATTGTAGCATAAAAGTTAACATTCACATGGAGGGCATCACACCATAAACATTGCTCTCTATGATTACTCATAAATTTTAGTGAATAATGGTTGTACATACAAACAGGCACTATTAGAGATTTATTGGGGGAGAAATTACTGCCAATATCCTGGTTTGAGTAGTAAGTGAAGGAACTTTTTTAAGGAAAAGTGACAATATAACTAATTTTCCTAAACCACAGATACGGTTTTTATCAGTGGTGGGATTCAAATATGTGAACAACCGGTTCTCTGTGTGGATGCCATTTCCGGAAGTCCGTTCTAGGCCTGGGCACCAAAAAATTAGCTACCGGTTCTACCGAAGTGGTGTGAACCAGCTGAATCCCACCACTGGTTTTTATTCAACCCAGCCAAAGTGTTTGTACCATCAGATAGATCAATACTTTTTAGTCAAGGAAATAAAAATAATAGGCTATAACAGGGGTGTCAAACTGACGGCCCACAGGCTGGATGCATCGCGTGCAGGCCACGCCCATCCTGGCTCCGCAAAGGCAAAAAACATCATGATACGTCATGATAGGTCATGTGATGCAATCGAGTTTGACACCCGTGGGCTATAACATAATCTCAACAGAAATGTCAAGATTTGGTGTTAATCTACACATACCCAATATTGGGTCATTGACTTCAACAAACAAAGAAAAAAAAACATAAAGGAAATCCGACAAGAAAATGGAAGGAAGCTGAAAGGAATATGCCAGTCATGAGGATGTTTTATTTAGCAGTGGACTTATGTCTAGACTTCATTCATTCTTGTGATTTCTCTTCTGTAGCAAATTCCATATTTAACACCACAATAATAGAGAAGTAAGCAGTGGGGTACCATAAGACTCCGTCTTAGGCCCAGTACTCTTTAATATGAAGAGAAGGACGAGAGGTGACATGATAGCAGTGTTCCAATATCTCACGGGTTGCCAAAAAGACGAGGGAGTCAAGCTATTCCCCCAAGCACCTGAAGGCAAGACAAGAAGCAATGGATGAAAACTAACCAAAGAGAGAAGCAACCTAGAACTAAGGAGAAATTTCTTGCCAGTTAGAACAATTAATCAGTGGAACAACCTGCCTCCAGAAGCTGTGAATGCTCCAACACTGGAAGTTTTTAAGAAGAGACTGGACAGCCATTTGTCTGAAATGGTATAGGGTTTCCTCCCTGAGCAGGGGGTTAGACTAGATCAGTGGTTCTTAACCTGGGCGATATCGCCCCCCAGGGGGCGATTTCATTTTTCAAGGGGGCGATGGAACGAAAAGGGGCGATGCGGGGGCGAAGGAACGAAAAGGGGGCGATATGGGGGCGATGGAGTGAGAAGTTTTGGGGACACTTTTGAGACTTTTTCGTACAGTGAATCGCTGTATATCTGTCATACAAAAACATCAGATCGCTCGCTATTAGTGGATTGAATTGTGTTTTCAAATGTTCCTCCAGCTAGCTTCAGTACAGAATGCTGTACATATGTGAATACGCATCGCTTATCTTCATGAGCATTGCGCAGCAGCCTCTACCCATACAGTGGCGCGCCATTGGCCAGAATGGGCAATGATGGAGGGGGGAGCGCTTCTTTCGAAACATCGCATGCTGAGTGGCTGTCCCCTGTGACATTATATTTTCTTTGTGTCTTTTTAATCCTTTTTACAGTGTGCGTGACTATATATACTTTCCTCGAATCTTAATTTAGTTTCAGAGTTTTCGTCTTGAAATTCTTAGTTTTTCTTTTCGGGCATTTCACTTTCTTGCAATTGAATTTTGTTTTCAGTGGTCATTACATTTAAGTGTCTTGAATAAATAAGATAATAATGAAATACAGATTCACGAAGTTTGGGAATAAAGTGACAGGTGGCACCAAAATTTTTCACACAGTTGAGACATGGGAAAAAGACTGGAAATAAATTATTTGCATTGATATGTCCTGATGACAATTTTAAAGAAAACAAAAAAAGTGTTTGCATAAATTGAAGAATTATTTCCTATGTTGTGATTGAGAGGTTATGTTGGGGGAGGGGGGCGATGACAACTTCCTCATTGGCTCAAGGGGGCGATTCGTTCAAAAAGGTTAAGAACCACTGGACTAGATGACCTCCAAGCAAATAGGAGGGGAACTTTGCAGATGTCAAATTTGCAGATGACATTAAACTGGTAGGAATAGCCAATACCCCAGAAGACAAGCTCAGGATCCAAAAGATCTTAATGAACTTGAACAATGGGCCCTATCTAACAAAATGAATTTTAATGTGGAGAGAAGCAAAGTTTTACATTTAGGCAGGAAAAATCAAAGGTATAAATACAGATTAGGTGAGACCTGGCTCAAAAACAGCAACTGTGAGAGGGACCTTGGAGTCTTAGTGGACGATCACTTGACTATGAGCCAGTAGTGTACAGTAGCAACCAAAAAAAGCTAATACAGTCCTGGGTTATATAAACAGAGGCATAGAATCAGATCACATGAAGTATTAGAAACGCTTTATAAAACCCTAGTAAGACCACATCTGGCATACTGCAATCAATTTTGGTCATCATGCTACAAAAAAGATGTTGAGAGTTTGGAAAAAGTTCAGAGAAAAGCAACTAAAATGATCAAAGGCCTAGAGCAGGGGTAGGCAACCTTGGCTCTTTTATGACTCGTGGACTTCAACTCCCAGATTTCCTGAGCCAGCATGGCTGGCTCAGGAATTCTGGGAGTTGAAGTCCACAATTCATAAAAGAGCCAAGGTTGCCTACCCCTGGCCTAGAGACTAAAACATATGAGGAATGGCTGCAGGACTTGGGTTTGGCTAGTCTAAAGATAAGAAACAGGGGTGACATGATAGCAGTATTCCAGTATTTGAGGGGCTGCCACTAAGAAGAGGGCATCAAACTATTATCCAAAGCACCAGAGGACAAGAAACAGTGGTTGGAAACTGACCAAAGAGAGAATCAACCTGAAATTAAGGAGAATCTTCCTAACAGTGAGGACAATTAACCAGTGGAACAGCTTGCCTTCAGAAATCGTGGGCGCTCCATCACTGGAGGTTTTAAAGAAGAGACTAGACAGTCACTTACCTGAAATGGTATAGGTTCTCCTGCTTGAGCAGGGGGCTGGACTAGAAGACCTCCAAGGTCTCTTCCAGATTCTGTCCTGTCCTATCCTAATCCTATCCTATCCTATCCTATCCTCAAACTCTGATCATATTGTAAATATACAAATACAGAAAAATCTCTCAGCCATTTATTGAAACTGAAATGCAGTGAGATGTTCCTTTCACCAGAAATAATGGGTGATTTTCTTTTGGAAGGATATGGCACTAAGGGACTACTACAGACACATCCTGTGGCACTAGCCTATGTCATTTTCATTAGGGATTCCACCTCAAACCTTCAAAATGGATGATGCTGGAGAAATGGGAAACCTTGCATTTTTAACTGACAGTCTTAATTTTCGTACAGTAATATGTTAGCTCCAACTTCTGTTTACAGAAGATATCTTCTAACAGACTCCCACTAGTTAAAGGTGCTCGGTGGTGCAAAGCATATTTTAAAAAATAATATGCTCAAACCAATTCACAATTGCAAAAATATTAAAATACTCTCCCTGCAGTTTAAAATGACTCTTAAATTAAGTCACAAACTGGCAACATTTTCCACCGTTTAACGTTATCTCTTTGTTCTTATGCCCAAGGCTTCCTCGTGCAGGATCATATCAAGAAACTAATCCGCTCTATGACATATGATGACACACCACAATTGCGAAACCAATCGCAATCCGAAACTAATTGTTTTATAGCCTGTGAATTGAACTTCCAGCTGACAGAGCTAAAGTATTTTCGTGTCCGCATCGGATTGTTTCTCTCATTCTAGCTTCGCTTGAAAGAGGCGGCGCCACTTTCTAGAAGTCGAGGTGCAAACATTTTAGGCCCGCAAGTATGGCAGCCACCGCCGCGACCCCTAAACAAGCTGTCTCTGTTTTTCAGGAGTTCCGGGCCATGTTTTATGTTCTTGGTCCCAACGAGAGCTCCTTCCGCAGCGTCGAGGAAGTTCCCGAATACGTGGACAAGGTGAGAGCTCCTAATCCCACTTACTAAGTGCCCTCCCCTTCTTTTCTGTGCAGCAAACTGCTACAGTTGCGAAGCCCGCTGCGTTTGGAGAACGCAGCCGGTTTGTGAATGGGATGAAAACGGGACCTTGAAAACTCACATTTGAACCCTCAGCGCGGAGGAAAAAATTCCTCTGATTTTTTAGATTTAGGAACTGTTTCCTCTCTTTCCGCTCACCCTGACTCCCCCGCCTCCGCGAGTGCAGGGAGGTGTTTATGAAATCACCAAGTCGTTTAAGAAGACTGTCTTTTGTGAATCTTGGGATTAGGCAATAATCTTTAGCCAACCTGATTCCCAAAGAAGCTGCGTTTGAATGGCAGAAGAATCAGGACGCAGAAAAACTCGGCTCGTGGCTAAACTAGGAACTTAAAAAATAATATCCCAGGAGAAGAGAAACTATCTCACTGGTCTTAAGAAAACGTGAAAATGTTTAATGAAGTTACCAGGAATCAAGCTGAACTGAAAGGGGACTCACCGTTTGAGGGCCAACTCTCATTGTCCTCAGGTTGATGGGGGCTATACAGTAGTGCAATACATTTGGAAAAGATCAAGAAATCTCTCCCGTTAAGAGATTGCAATTGGTCCAAAGTATGCTATATTCTGAACCTGACTTGAACCATATGAGTGTACAGCTTGGTAGACATAGCCTCCCTATTTTCACTCCTTCCCCTTTAGTTAGAAGGAACATATTATTTTTCTATTTTTGTACATTTTTTAGATTAATGAACTTTTTTGCGTAGCTTTTTGAATCCCAACATAAACAGATTGGGAGAAAGTGGCTGCATTTATGTACTTTGGGCCAGTCACTATCTCTTAGCCCAATTTTCCTTTAAGGGTATTTTGGAAAAAAAAGCAGGAGTGATTCAGTGTATGATGTCTTACATGGCAGTGGTTAGAGTGGCACAGTAGTTACAATGCAGTACTGCAGGCTAATTCTGCTGACTGCTAGCTGCCAGCAGTTTGGCAGTTCGATTCTCCCCTTTTCAAGGTTGATTCAGCCTTCCATTGTTCTGAGGTCGGTAAAATGAGCATATTGTCCTCAGCATATTGTTGGGGGCAATATACTGATTCTGTAAACTGCTTAAAGAGGGCTGGCTGTAAAGCACTGTGAAGCGATGTATAAGTCTAAGTATTGTTATCCTTGAGGGATGGACAATTTAAAAATAAGAAAAAGGAACAAATAAACGATGTCTTATGTTCCTGGCAGCAGTACAAAAGTGAGCTGTTGTTTCTTCTGAATGAAAGAAGAGATATATCCCAAGCAAATAAAATAAATGAAATAACTCTGGGACATAATGTGATTTATATACCTTTGACTTGATGGGATGTGAACTTTGCCCTGACTTCTTAATTTCTTAATTAATTTCTTAATTTCCTATGCCACATTTATTTATTATTTCTAAGCCAAATCATGGCTTAGAACAATATAGAAATCCAGTTCTGCCTTTCAGAATTTTTTCCATTCCTCCTCCTAAGGATGGAATCTGAGGTTATAACTATAATTATAGATAGAATGCAAAGAGGGACTATCACTGATAATTAAAGCACCTGTACTGGTTGATAAGAGATAGGGTGCCTTTTTGTCATGTTACTTCAAAACATGTTCATTCTTTATTAATATTAGTGTGGCCATGCCAGTGCTGCCGCCATGAAGTGAGGTGAGGCAGGTGAAGGGGCTTGGATGATCTGGCTGCGGGCGCCCTGAGGTGTGTGGTTGCTCTGCTGCCTGTCTTGCTGTCCACCCCTGCCACCCTGCCACCTGTCTCACTTCACCTCGTGGCGGTCGCACCAGTATACCACATGGCCTCCTGCCCTGTTGCGACTGCAGGCAACCAGATGGGACGAAGTGGCACATCCAGCAGAGCCAGGCCGGCAATAGCAGTGCTCCTACTCATCTGCACTGTGTGGGCTTCACAGTGCCAGAGTGTGCGGGCCAAGGGGCGGGCAGGCTGCGGCTTTGGGCCCTGCACGCTCTCTACCTCCCGTACATGGAAAAATAAGATATCTCCCCAAAATAAGCTCTAATGGGTCTTTTGGTCCAAAAATACATATAAGACCTGATCTTATTTTTGGGACACACGGTATATGTATTAAAAGTGAATTGTGTGCTAGATCTGTGTGGCACTTCGCAAGTGCAGAACATCTACAAAGCAGTCTGCAAGATATTATATTAGTGTGATCACTTATTATGGCTACATTTAAGGAGTCTTTTCCAATTTGTGCTGGAATTAAAACTCCCAGAAACCCAACTCACTCCCCATTCCCCATGTAACTGAAATAGGGAAAAATCCAGTTGGCATTAATTGGCATCTTTTCTTCATTAAAAAAATATCAGTCATGGATTAGAATATATTCAGTATTCTAACCTTGGCGATGATTAGTTTTTTTTATTGAACTTTGAATAAAGTCATTAATTGCCTCCCTCCTGTGGCATAGTGATTTTTAATATATAAAGATTGTTTTTCTTGCCCTTAATCAGAATCAAATATGAATGATACAGATACAGATACATGTTACATATTTTCTGAGCATCGAGGGCCAGAATGGTTCTAGGTCAGGCTGAATAGAGATGTACATGGATTGCACTTTCAGCATCCTTTGCAAACTATGTTTATCTACAATGATACACTCATTAAAATATATAGATAATGCTGTAGAGGAAATAATACCAAAATATGTGTGTTCAAATTTAGATCATTATTGGAAAGCAAAAACAGAATGTACATAATATCTTTATTTTGTTTATGTCTTTTCACTTTCATTTTAGGCAACTCCCTTGTTTCTTACCCTGATTTTGCTGGAGTTGATAATTAAGTGGGCCCAGAAGAGACATGTCTCATTCCTCCACAGTGATGATATAACATCTTTGTCTGCAGGTATCTTGTCAAAACTTCCAGAGTAAGTCCAATCTCTTATATAGCATGGTTGTCTCAGATTTAGAGAAGGGAAATGGAAAATTAGAGGAAATTCCTAATTTTTCTTAATGGTTTTCAAAAACTTTGACTAATATATAATAATATATAATAGCTTATTGTATAATATAATAATAGTTTTAAAAAGCTATTGAGACATGTAGCTAATAATATAATGCAATTTTAAGAGATTCTGGTTTTACACATCTATTTCAAGTTATGTCCCAAACTCAAGTAGAGCATTTATCTTATGTTAAATACTTAGAAGCCATACAGTTAGCAGTTTAATTAGTTCAAAAATAAAAAATGAACTATTTATTCATACAGCACTTAATTGTACAAACAAAAAAAATAAGAAGGCCATTTATCTGTATTTGTAATTCAGACATTTTGATCTTACAAAATAATGAAGGCAATTTATGGAAGTGAAGTTATTAGTTACTTCTATTCTTCTATTGCAGTCTGTGATACTCAAAAAAAGTAGAGTCCTGATAAAGAGAGCTTGCACTGATAAAGAAGAGATAGGAAATGGGAAAATTGCCTTTCTTAAATTCCATTTAAATAATCTTAAAATATAAGCCCCAAATTACTGAATATTGGACATAGTCAATATTTAAGAATGGAATTTAAAATATTGCACTAATTTTCTCATAAAAATAAAAATAAAATACACAGCACAAAATAATATATTTGGAAGGCTGATATAGTAGTGTAAAAGCTGATGTGCATTTTTGAGACTTCCGGTCCTTCCGGTAATGCAGTGGTGGTGAACCTATGGCACGGGTGCCAGAGGTGGCACTCGGAGCCCTCTCTGTGGGCACACGTGCCGTTGCCCCAGCCCTGCCTCCCCCCGTGACCCCCTCCTCACCAGCAGCCCCCCTGGAGGAGAGTCACCCCCGAGCATGGCCCATACGGAGCAGTGCAGCCAAGGACATGGCAGCCAGGCAGCGTAGACAAGACTCTTGTCTCTGACCCATCGTGCAGAGTTGATGCTGCGGGGCGTGGGCAGAGGGCGTGGCTGCCATGCGGCGGGCCCTGGAGGTGGTGAGTGGCCCTGCGGGCAAGTGGGGTGTGGATGGAGCAGGGGCGGGGTAGGGAGTAGAGCAGGGGCGGGACCAGTTTTTGGGCACTCGGTCTCTAAAAGGTTTGCCATCACTGCCCTAATGGGTCCAAGTCACCCCAGAGAGGTGGCGAAGAAAGAAGGGTTCTCCGGTGACTCTGGAATGACGGCGGTCGTTCCGTTCCATTCGTTTGGGGAAAGCCTTCTAACCTCACAGGAGAAAGGCTGTATTTCATCGATCAACCCAAGCTACTTGCAACCGGAGTCAAAAAGAACTAACCAGCACTACAGTAAACAGCGTGCTTGAAACTGGGTGAGGAATCTGATTTTCCCTTTTCTATTCTACACTTAATTTCCTAAAGATCCCCAAGAAGCAAAATACCTCCGAAAGTGAAGGAGGTGGACTTCCGCCCCATCCTTATACTAACAGAAGGAGGATCAAAATATATGGTAGTGAAATAAATTTATAAACTTGAAAGCTAAAATTTAACTTTGGACAAGTTTAAGATTGTTGAATGGTTAAGACTCTCATTTTAAAGACCATTGTTCATATTGAAAACTAAATAGATGCTGACAGGATGAAGATTATGACAGCTATGATTTCCATAGAGAACTTGCCAAAACCTGGGAAAAGCTAATCTGTGTTTGTGACCTTCAAAGATCTTTAATAATAAAGAACAGCTGTGACAAAAAAAGACAACAATCTGGGCTGCAGACAAAGAGAGAATTATAAACTTTAGGGGGAAAAATCTTTTTTGAACTTTTTGGATTACAAATATCTATTTAACCATGACTCTAAAGCTATTTGCAAATAAGAGGGAAAACTCCCAACTTTTGGCCATCATGGATCAGAGACATGTAGACAGAACATACCAAGAAAACATAAATACCTCTCAGGAGGAGATATAATATACTGCAATTAATTCAAATAACACTGAGTTCAAATCACAAAGAAATCCAAAATAACTTTGAAAATACAAATCAATCTATCTCTAAGTTAACTTTACAACAAAAAAACTTTCAGGAAACAACAACAGAGAAGGAGCAGACAAAACAAATAAGTGGACATAAAATTGAAAATAGAGACTCAAAGACGGAACTTAACAAAGCAAGAAAACATGATTTAATCCTAGTGGGAATTTCTTTTACAAGAAATGGAAAAAACAACTCATCCCTTAAGACTACAAAATAAATCTGAGGACAAAAAAACAGATTGGATAAAATGGAATGTAGAAACGTTGAAAACATCAGAGAGAAAGGAAGTGATAAGAGAAGCAAAGAAGGAGAAAGAGAAAAACATTTTCAAGAAACATGGAAAGGCAAAAGCCTCACATAAAGACACTTTATTCGATTTACTTCTTATACCTACAGCAACAGTCATGAATATATGGAAAATCTTTTTGATTAAGCAAAACACATTGATCAAGAAAGATACTGGTCAAAGGAAAAAGATCAAAGTGAAAATTAAGAAAATAGATGATGGGATCTACCAAAGAGAATATTTAAAAAAGAAACATTTGTTTGAATATAGTTAAAGAAATAGAAAAGATTCTGAATACATATGTCATTCTAAGAGAGATGAATTCCTTAAATAATACTGTATGCTTCCCCCCCCTTTTATTTTATTTCTTGATATAAGTAATATAATACTGCTGAAATGGCCTAGATGAAGGAAATGTTGTAGATAATTAAATGTGTCTGAATTTAGGGAAATTATAATGTATAAAAAAGAAAAAATGTTTTGAATAAGAGTTAAAGGATTAGATGACTAGGCACATTAAATGGAATATTTAAAGTTTAAATATATTTTTAATCATGGTTAAAAAGAATAAGAAATTTTGGGAATGAATATATATTAGCTTAGGAGGAATATATATTTTAAGAGTAAAATATATATTTTACTTTTTATGTTTCTTTACTCTTGTTCTCTTTTCCTTTTCTTTACTGTTTTTACTTATTCTTTAAGAAATGTAAAAGTGTTGAGATGGTTTATATGGGGAAAATGGATTTAAATCTTTAAATGTAATTAACCGTTGAGAAAATCTTAACCAGCAAGAATACTTTGAACTTTATGGAAGAAACAAATCTAAATAAGAATTGTAACAGGATATAAGATGAGGCAACCAGAATGATTATATAGAAAAGAAATATTATATTGATGTGATCATTATTTCTAGGAATATTGGGAAAAATCATATATGTAACTGTTATTTATCAAAATAATAAGAACTTATTATTTCAAGGTTTGCAAAGAAGACATTTTGGGGAAAAGGGGAAATCAGCTAAATGTACTATGTGGATTATGGATTATAGAAACAAATTGTTAATGATTTTTCTTTACAAATGTAAACCCAGCAAACACACTGTTTATCAACTATTAAGTGATTTATGTTTTAAAAAATCAATAAAATATATGGGGGGGAAAAGCTGATGTGCATTTTCAGTAGATACATAGATATATTGATAATATATTGATATAACAATATAACTTGTTTTTAAATAAAGTATGCAAGAATAAGGCTTGTTCAACATTATATTCTGTTAATAAGTTGTATGTAATATATTTATTAAAGATTGAAATACCACAATGAAGCTTAGGATGCTGTAAGGCATGAAAGATTAGGGGCACACATTACTAATCATGCCTGTGAGTATGAAATTACTCCACTAATGATTAGCATTATCTTGGCATTAGATAAGGGTCAATGGAATTCAAGAGAGGTTCAAGGTAGTCCATTTGTGGCCACATAGAGATTCTAGGCTGATTCCTCTTTTGACTTTCTCCCATTGTTTCTACAGATGCATAATAAAAAAATACAATCCCTCTATGCACATTCAAAAGAAATAAGAGCATCCTTATTTCCTTGTTCAAAGCTTGTCTATTGTGTGAAATGTCAATTATTAACAGCAGTTGGCTAGATCTACATATTTCATCTGCTCAGGCCCAGCTATTGAACATGCTGCTGGGAATTGTAAAAAATAGTAGACTTATCAATGTGCTGGATATATATTGGAAGATCTGGCTTGGTGAACAATATGCTTAGTAAATGTAGTTATAATGCTTGAAAAACCTGTGACTGATACTGTGTTTACAACAGCTTTAGAACTGGTTCAGCAGTTATGAGGATTATCTTATTGTTTTATCTTATGGTCATTAGATCTTGATCTGCTGTGAGTATCCTTGTTTTTCTGCTCACTTCATTATGAATGAAGAATGTATTTGGCAATGAGACATACTCATTAGACAACTGCTTTGTTGTGAGGGCAACTATAATTGCTTTGAAGATCATATGTACTCAACTCTTATATGGATAACAGGAAGAAAAAAGAAATCCTAAAAGAAGATACTAAAAGCATACAATAAGTAAACACAATTCCAATGAAGAGAAAAAAACAGTAAAATTAAATAGAAGATGCCATTATGCCCTTACTGAAACCTGAGTAATAATGAAAAAAATTAAAAAGGACACAAAAAGAAGGGAAAAAATAAACCACCAAAGAAAGTACATAAAGGGAGCCAGGATTTGTAGATAAAGTGTCAGAAGACTGAAGCTTAGAAGACAATTTCAGGACAACAAAAGGATAGT
This sequence comes from Azemiops feae, assembly GCA_023970755.1. Classification (NCBI taxonomy): domain Eukaryota; kingdom Metazoa; phylum Chordata; class Lepidosauria; order Squamata; family Viperidae; genus Azemiops; species Azemiops feae. The sequence continues at coordinate 180,823 of JALGBA010004085.1, forward strand.
CTTAAACAGTTTGTTTATTTTATTCAAAATAAAAGGAAAATAAGCAATATATCTGCTACTTTTGTAGATAAAACATTATCCATGTAGTTGGAAGGAGTTAAGGTTCACTTCAGTTCTCACACACATACATATACTGCTCAGTTTGACACTGATATCCAAGAAGATTCTATAGCAGATCATAAAGTAATTGAGTTGCAAGCTTCTTGAAAATAATACAGTGATTAAGACAGGTTTGCCAAAAGTGTAGTTCTGTCAAATTGAAATTGAAATATACTGCTTGCATATCATTCTAGCAATCTGCTACCAGATCAAAAAATAAGATTAATTGAAGAAAATATGCCATATCCCTCTGAGTACTAGTTCACTTAGTATTATTAATTATTAATTCTACAGTTAACTTGTAATCTATAGTTCCCCAATAAACTAGAGTGAAGCATTAATGGGTTTTACACGCCAGTTCTAAGGAGGGTATTCATCAACATTTTCTTTAATGATTTTGATGATGAAATATCTGCACATGGAATTCTTAGCAAATTTGTAAATGATAAAAAGGAGTAACAAGGCATCTCTTGATTGCCTTGTTAGAAACTGATATGAATAAACTTCCAAATATGCTCTGATAAGACAGTGAATTGTAGAAAAAAGCATAATGAAGCCAGGAAGGAATTCCAGCAACTGCTCTGTATAAAATAGTCTTTTTTATAGAGAATAAATGTTTCAAATTCTTTTACTTCTTCATCCTGCTCATGCAGTATAACAGACTTAACTACACTGTCTTTTGAGAGAAAAGATTGGTTTCCACATTTCTTTAATTTTAATTAATGCAATAATTTGTTTTGACTCTTATTTGTTTCTCACCTTTTGGGAACTGGCTCTCGCACTAATAACTTAAGCGATAGAAAGAGAGTTTAATATAATCTTGATAGACTAGCTGATGGGCTAGTCCAGGGTTGTCAAACTGCTGGCTCCCGGGCCAGATGCATCACACAGAAGCCATGCCCACCCCAGCTCCGGAAAGGGGAAAAAAGTCACAATACGTTGTGACATGTCACGTAACGCGGCGAGTTTGACACCCATGGGCCAGTCTATCAACATAATGAAGTGTAATTGAAACTTCTTTAATAAATCAGATCTTCTTCTTCTTGTGCCATATCCGTTATTGGACGTTGGCGATCATGTTGGCGATAAATCAGATGTACCAGTATAGTATATGAAAGAACTTGCTTAGAAATAAAGGACATTAGAATTGTAACCGTTCAACAGTTGATTATGAGTCAGTCAAATATAGTTATTTAAAAAGACAAAATCAATTTTTGTTTATGTGTGTGTTTGTGTATATGTGTGTCTGAATTAAACAAGAAACAGTTCTGTTATATTCTGTTTTGATCAGATTCCAATTCATTATTACTGTAATGTCTGTAAATGACAAACTGGGAGAGGTGTAAAAAGAGTAGCAAGAATGGTCAGGTGGCTGGAAAGTAGGAAAATATGGTGGAACGTGCAGCTGAAGAAGGAGTGGGGGGAATCCTGGCAATAGCACCACAGTTTCCCACTCTGAAAAATGGTCATTAGTCCCTTTTTTCAATGTTGTTGTAACTTTGAATTGTCACTAAATGAATGGTTGTAAGTTAAGGACTTCCTGTAATCATTTGTCAGGATTGTTGGATTCCTATATTGAGAAGTGATTTGGATTCAATAGCCCCCAAAGCCTTTTTTAAAGTTATGATCTCATGAATCAGATCTCACTGCTCTGTAATGTTAGTTGCACTTTTTGTTGGTCTTGGTGGACAAGCATTTATAATGTTTCATTCCCAAAATGTATTTTAAAGATTGAATTTTTGGACGACTACATAATTATTTTTAATAACATAATTATGGTTAGAAACATGATTTGATTAATTAAATATTTTTTTGCACCTTCATGAGTAAAAACATCCAATGCCTTACTGGGTTATTCATGGGAACATACAGGAGACAGGTGTGTAAGCCTCAATAATATGAAGTGAGGACATGCACCATTCATCACTGATCCTTTTACAGCAGAGTATCTGCATTGGCAGGCAGTGTATTAGATAGCTGACCTTTGACTCGGAAATCCTTTGCAGTTCTATGATATATCGGAGTCCATTCTCTCTGCTTCTCTCTCCCAGCATTATTTCATTAAAAGAAGGACAACTTTACAGCTTCATTCTAAGCAAGTTTCTCGGAAGGAAATATTGCATTTAGCAGGATTTAAGCAAGCCAAGAACTGAAAATGTCAATTTTTTCTGCTTATATTCAGAATTCTTTTGAGTACAGTAAGTAATCCAGGTAACTATAGAACTTAGTCACAGTACTTGGAACAGGACACACATTTAATGATATAAAAGAAGGAGAGAAAATATGAAATATTACTAGACTCTAAGCTATAACAATTACATTAATATAAAGTTTTTACCATTAAGGCCACCTTTAACCAATACCATTATACAAGCTTCACTAAAGCAATCTGGAAAACCATTATTCTACAATATATGTAAATACGTAAAATATATAATGATCCTAAGTCAATAATGCAACACTTCTAAAATTCTCAATTAGATGTCACTGAGACAATCAAAAACTTAACCAATTTTATTTATTATAGTTCTTAAAATATGTGTGATCAATCTGCCTATTTAGCTTCATCCTGCTCTAAACAATAAATAAGAGGCACAATTAGGTTTATGGTCTAGAAGTTGCCCATTATATAAAATATATTATGTTTACTGCTTCAATACCATTGGAAATCTGTAAGCACGCTTTTTAAAATAATGATTTTACAGATTGCTTTATTGAAGCTTGTATAATGGTATTGGTTAAAGGTGTATTGTATTGTATATATTGGTACAGATCTTGCTGAGTCTGCAAATTATCATACAGTTTCCTGGTTAAATATTGATGCAGAAATATTCATAGCAACCTTGACACAAATATTACAGTTCGCATTAACTTTCATTATCCATCCTGCATATTCTGCTTTCATAAAACATCACCAAATACAGGAAAATATTAGTAATCAACATTCTAGATACACATATATGAAACATTGAAATCATTAGTGAAACTTTGTTGAATGTAGAATGTTCATTTATCATGTGTGGTGAACATTTTTGAAACAAGTCTAAATAAGGATTTCATTCTTTCATTCATTCATATATGTTTCTCATCTCAAACTAATCATTATAGTAAAAATTACAGATTTATTTATTGTTTTATGATATTGTTTGTAAATGCCAAGGGTCATTTAGGTGAGATGGAGGGTGTAGAAATCTGGGAAATTAATAAATATTTGAAAGAGCAATTCATAATCTTTAGTCATTAATATAAATTTATTGCATATTTTTATTTTTTATTATAATATTGATTTTTTAAATTCTATTCATTATCACTTCTCAGAGTCACTTAAATATAAATTGAAATGACCAATATTATTCTGTGATGTCAAGATGTCCTGGTGTGCTTAAAAGTTGGCCTTTATGATTTTTGTATGAATATAAAATATTTTTGTTGCTTTTTCCCCTTTCTTTCTTTTGTATTTTTTTTCTTCCTTTTCCTCTTTTATGTTTAATAAAAAAATAGAACAAATACTAAAAATTACATTTAAATATCCTAACCTCATTGATCCAATTTTGGTTCATCTCAGAAAAAGATTTTGATACACACTGTGTTAAGCTGGGATTTTTAACTGTGGTTTGTTAAATAAATAGCAGTAACTAAATTCACAAATGATGTGATACATTTTAAGTATTAACAAACCAATCACATTATGGTTTAGGACTGTGTGTGAAGCTAGCAATACAGAAAATAGCTAACGTTAATTCAGTGGGTTACATATAATGCATAACATAATTGACTTGAATGAATTTTGAACGTGTAATTAATTTCTATGTTGAGAGTCAAATTATTACTTCCTCTTTATTTCAAACCAATGTTCCTTACAGATGAACAGGAAATACATAGCTTGAGTTTGAATTCCTAACTAAAGTTTCTGATTTCAGAATCAGAATCAGAATAGAGCTGGAAATCTTCTAATCCAACCCCCTGCTCAAGCAGGAAACCCTATACCATTTCAGATAGGTGGCTGTCCAGTCTTTTCTTAAAATCTTCCAACGATGAAGCACCTGCAAGTTCTGAAGGCACTGCAATTTCTGTTCCACTGGTTAATTGTTCTCACTGTTAGAAAGTTTCTCCTTAAGTTGCTTCTCTCCTTGATTAGTTTCCATACATTGTTTCTTATCTTGCTTACTGGTGCTTTGGAAAATAAGTTGACTCCCCCTCTTCTTTGTAGCAGTCCCTGAAATACTGGAATATTGCTATCATGTCCCCCCTAATTTTCATCCATGGGATTTTTCTTAGCGTCTCTCTGAGTTTATTAAAATCAGTTCTTTTAAAGTTTAAGACACTGGTTGGATTATATATTGCTTGTGTTCGCATTATTTTGAATTCCAATATGATGTGGTCATTCTCGCTCAAGATCCTGGCAACTTTGACCTCCTCTATCACTTCTTTTCTATTAGTAAGAATTGAGTCCAGTAAAGCTTTTCCTCTAGTTCTCTCCTCTACCTTTCGAAGGACAAAATTGTCAGCTATGTTGGTTAGGAATCTGTTAGATATCTCACTTGCTCCAGTGTTTGTCTCCCAATTGATATCAGGATAGTTAAAGTCTCCCATTACTACTGTGATATATTTTCTACATATATTTTTTAATTGATTAGCAAAAATATCATTGATTTCTTCTTCTTGGTTTGGTGGCCTGTAGTATACACCTTTATATTGACCCATATGGATTCTAGGAGGTTTTTATCCTTGATTTTGTGCATTTCTGTAGAGATGTAGTGATCTTTTATATATAATGCAACTCCACATTTTATATATAATGCAACTCCACCTCCTCTTTTGTTAGGTCTGTTTCGTATGAACAGTTTGTATCTTTCTATCATCCATGAATTTCATCCCACCAAGTTTCATTAATGGCAACTATATAACATCTGCATTCATGTACTAATACTTTATTTAATATACTTAATATATACTTAATATATGGTACTTAATATATTTTTTAGCAAATCTAAAACCTACCATTATTTAATAACAATGAAGTACTAATTTTTCATGTACTAATACCCAATTACATAAACTTTTGCAATGCTTCCAAAGTTTATGCAATTGGGTTGAGACGTTTCTTTAATTTCTTCTAGTTAGTATGCAGATAACTAAACATTAATCCTCAGTTTAAATGAATTATGAGCTATAGAAAAGAACTAAGTAGATTTAAAAATTAAAAATATGTTTTGTTCCTCCAGAATACTAATACTTATTCCCTTTCAGCGACTCCATTCTCAGGTAGCCCAGCAGAAACAGTTAAAATAACATTTCAGTCGAACTCAGTGTATCAAGGGGCATTGCAGCGTAAATCATTAACAGCTGAGGGTCAGATTAACATGCTATTGATAGTATCCTCTCCTAGGATTAATTCTCATTTTTTTCAACTAGCAGTTGAAATTTGTGACATAAAAATTGTTATTAGCACATTTGCCTAGTAGCTAAACCAGAATTCCAGGTATAGAAGAAAATAAAAACTTTTTTATGTTCATTGGAAAAATGTGAAAGAGTGATTTTTGGTTTAGAAAGGAAATAACATTTGGGCCACTGCGGTACTTAATATATTTTTTAGCAAATCAGCTGAATTGAACAAAATGTTTACTTTTTCTTATTTTGATTCACAAATAAATTATACGAAAAATCCTTCAAAATTGCTCATGACAATATCAATATTTTATTGAAAAAAATATATCAGAAATGAACTCTACCACTTTAATGATTTCATTCCTCTTAGGGTTCAACATTGGCATCCTCAGAGGAAAGATGTATATGTGTGAGAGTGTGGAGAGTCCATCAACAACAACAACAACAACAGAAACCTACCATTATCAATATCCTTGTTTGCTTCCCCTGTGTATGCAAGGATGTTGCAGGAGCTATAATATTATTAAACATTGAAGGAGAGGCATAGCTGATCAGGAATATTTGCATGTTGGGCAGTCTGTTTTGAACTTAGAATTTTTTTGTAGCAAAACTTAGCTGTACCATTAAGGGCAGATTTACAAAAAGTGAGCCTTACTAGTGTCTGATTCTTAATTAGGCAAGATTTATGCAGTAATCTTCATCTACACATTGTTGCCACCGTTTTTTCCATTTTATTTAAGTAAAGATTAGATAGCTCAGATAAAATCCGTCCATCTTATATGGCCTAGCAAGTAGAGAGTGCTATAGTTGCGTACCCTACAAAGGTTTCGTGATGAACACCTGGATAGAGACATTTTCTTCTTGAAACAGTATGCCCCTTGAGTTCAGATTCTCTCCCATCCTTTCGACCCATAGGAAATGGGTAAAGACAAGCCATTAAAACAGGAATATCATAATTAAGGCACGATCATATTTTATGATCAGATTTACATGAAAGAAAATGGCCTACAATGTTGGTAAACAAAAACGGCCATCTTATAAAGCGCATGTATATTGTTCTGAATGCCTTTTTTGTAAGAGAACAAATTATAAAACTTGCCATAAATCTTGAAGTACTTGCTTTAACAGTGCCTCCTTCCCACAAACAAACAAAGAACGACATTTTCTCAGGAACATCCATATGCTGGAAATAAATATTACTGGCTAGAATATAAGCATGTATTTATTTCATATATTATTAATTTTCATGTGCTAAACTAGTTTATCACAACAACAATGAAAAAAGTTTGGAAGGTAATCTTAATAAATGTGTGTTTTTAAAAATATTTTTTATATCCAAGTAATATCCTATTTATTTCAAAGAAAGAATATAGAGCTGTGGAAATAATTTATGTCCTAATTTAGGAAACATTTTCTCTTTCTTTGCCAATATCTTTTTGGACCAAAGCCAGAAATGGGAATCCTATGGGGCTCCAGATGTTACTGGGATTCAGTTCTGTATGTTTGATAGTATAGTAGTGATCAGAGAGGATGGGAAATCAAGTCTAATAACATGTGGAGAGCAATACTGTGTGAACATGTATATTCAAAGGGTAAAATATGAGTTTGCACATACCACCTGTTTGAAACTACATAAAGCAGCTGTGTCTTTTCCTGGATTTGTGTGATTGCCTTCCACATCTGGCTTCCCATATTTGGGGAAATCTTGTGTGATTTAAAATATTTTTTCCATACTCATTGAGAGTGATAGTGTTGAAAGATGGGTTCTGGCAGGCATCAAATTGTTCTATCTACTGGCCCAGCTTCCATATAGTGTGCTCTGCTAGTCTACTATTCACAGAATGTTTGAATACAATCTATGTTTCTCAAAGCAAATTTGCATCTTTAGGCTAAATCTCAAATGTAGCTTTGTGATTAGAGAGAGGCCAGAGTGATGAAGATTAAAATAAAATCTTTTTTGAAATATCTGGTTATTAGTTGAACAAAATTTGCCAGTTGGCGTCCCACATATCAGTAGCTTTTTATTCAGGTAGAAGTAGGCTTAAAGTTGTAATTGTAATCCTTGCTTAATAATCATTTGTTAACTGTTTGAAGTTACAACAGTGCTGATCAAATGGTATTAATGCTTGGTCGTTGAAGTAATATCTGTTGGAGTGCTCCTGTGGTCACTTATGAAATATCACGCACTTGGCAACCCATGTACATGACTACAGAATGTACTTCAACCACCACCACCTATTTATCTCCCTCTTTTTTCTGCCATTTGGCCCTGGACTCATCAGCCATTAATTCTGTACTGGATTGTGCTCTTTGTCATTAGAACTGCAGTTGACTTTTGACAACTCCTTCCTCTTGCTGTTGAGGTGTACATGCTGGCTGAACAAGTCCTTGCAAAGTTGCTGTCATAGAATTTAGGATGGCAAGGCTGGCTGGAGCTAGGGCATCTTCAATTTTTACACTTTGGTGCTGGACCAGGCTGCAGCTTTGGCCATGGTGCTATACTTAGACAATTGTGGCTTCACAAAAGGTTAAGCTAGGCTTGCCTTGTCAGCAACTGGAGGAAGAAGATAATAAACAACAGTTGGGTAGTAGAGCATAGGGGAACTTACCTACCCAGCAGTCGTTATGCCTGGCATTTACATTGGCCTGAGGCAGGCGTTTACTAACAGGCCAGCCTGCTTGACTTTTCTTGTTGGAAGTTGGCAGGTATTCACTTAATGATCAGCAATCCTGCTTAATGATGGAATTGGGGATTTCCAGAGTTGCCATCACTAAACAAAGATGTAGTGCTAATTATGTTTGAGGTGCCAAATGTGCTAATTCCTGGAGTTGGTCTATCATTAGTTTTTCTAAATCCAAATTCTAAGTCCAAATTCTTTCTAAGTCCTTGTGATATTACACCTAATGACCCAATAACAATTAGTAGACTTCTTACAAATATTTGTAATCTCTGTTTGTAAATACCAGTATTTTGTAAATGTTTTCTATTACTTGTCTTCAACTTAACTGTCTTTTGATACGACTTCATTGAAAAAGTAATCAGGGTTCTTTTCAATGACAGTAAAGTTGATGTGTTATATTCCAAGTATCAACCAGTCTAGATTGTAAGAACTCTATTTTGCTCTATTATATTCAATGGCTTTCCATGAATTCATATTGCAAGTAATATGAAAGTAAAATTAGTTTTCTACATAAATGCTAATGCAATATCTTGCTAACACAGTCGTCCCTTTTTTTTGTAACCATTCTGGATTTTGCGGCATCTAGTTATTAAATGGTCAACTGTTTTTCCGTATATCTCAGCATTTACTATCCAAACTAGTATTTTCTATTTTTTGCCAATTAACATTTGTGCATATGGCTTGTTCTTGGGTAGTAAAAAAACTCCTCCTCCTTCTCCACCTCTCTACACTCCACCTCCCATTCCTAAACGATTGCTATGTTCAGGTGCTGTCCAATTTTCCTTCAATATTTTTCAAAAAATGCCTATGGAGTGCTTTAGTTTTCTAAGTTCGGAGTTCCCCTCATATCTCCAATTTTCTTGAAGAGATCTCTGGTTCTCCCTATTCTATTGTTCTCTTCTATTTCTTTGCACTGTTCATTTAAGAAGGCATTCTTATCTCTTCTAGCTATTCTCTGGAATTCTGCATTCAATTGGGTGTATCTTTCTCTTTCTCCCTTGCCTTTCGCTTCCCTTCTTTCCTCAGCTATTTGCAAAGCTTCCTCAGACAGCCATTTTGCTTTCTTGTATTTCTTTTTCTTTGGGATGGTTTTAGTTGCTACCTCTTGTACAATGTTGCGAACCTCCGTCCATAGTTCTTCAGGCACTCTGTCTATCAGATCTAATTCCTTAAATCTATTTGTCACCTCTACTGTATATTCATCAGGGATATGATTTAGTTCATAACTGAGTGGCCTAGTGTTTTTCCCTACTTTCTTCAATTTAAGCCTAAATTTTGCAACGAGAAGCTCATGATCTGAGCCACAGTCAGCTCCTGGTCTTGTTTTTACTGACTGTATAGAGCTTCTCCATCTTTGGCTGCAGAGCACATAGTCAATCTGATTTCTGTGTTGACCGTCTGGTGATGTCCATGTGTAGAGACGTCTCTTGGGTTGTTGGAAAAGGGAGTGTTTGCTATGACCATCGTATTCTCTTGACAAAATTCTATCAGCCTGTGCCCTGCTTCATTTTGTACCCCAAGGCCAAACTTGCCTGTTATTCCGTTTATCTTTTGGCTTCCTACTTTAGCATTCCAATCCCCCATGATGATAAGGACATCATTTTTTGGTGTTGATTCTATAAGGTGCTGTAGGGTTTCATAGAACCGGTCAATTTCATCCTCTTCAGCACCAGTGGTTGGGGCATAGACTTGGATTACTGTGATATTGAATGGCTTGCCTTGGATTCGCACTGAGACCATTCTGTCATGTTGGGGATTGTATCCCAGTATTGCTTTTCCTACTCTTTTATTGACTATGAAGGCTACTCCATTTCTTCTGAGGGATTCTTGCCCGCAGTAGTATACCTGATGGTCCTCTGAATTAAATTCACCCATTCCTGTCCATTTTAGTTCGCTGATTCCTAAGATGTCGATGTTCAGTCTTGTCATCTCTTGTTTGACCACGTCCAGTTTGCCTTGATTCATGGATCTTACGTTCCAGGTTCCTATGGAGAAAAAATCTTTACAGCATCGGACTTTCCTTTCACCACCAGATGCATCCACAGCTGAGCGTCCTTTCGGCTTTGGCCCAGTCGCTTCACTCTTTCTGGCGCTACTAGTACTAGCCCTCTGCTCTTCCCCAGTAGCATATTGGACACCTTCCGACCTGAGGGGCTCATCTTCCAGCGTCATATCTTTTTGCCTTTTGGTACTGTCCATGGGGTTTTCATGGCAAAGATACTGAAGTGGGTTGCCATTTCCTTCTCCAGTGGATCACATTTTGTCAGAACTCTCTGCTATGACCTGTCCGTCTTGGGTGGCCCTGCACGGCATAGCTCATAACTTCATTGAGTTACGCAAGTCCCTTCGCCACGACAAGGCAGTAATCCATGAAGGAGATATTTACAGTAACATGTATCTTTTAGCTTTTTATGTAAGTCCAAAATGTAGTGTATGCACTATCTCAGTATTCAATTACATTTCTTTTTCCTAAATATTTCAAAAGAGAGAGGTCAAGAAACAGTCCATAAAATGATTAATAAATAAAAATAGATATTAGATATTCCACTAATTAGTGGAAACAATTGATTGTTACATTATGTAAAATGCTATGAACATTAATAATGTGCTATAAATAAGCAATCATTCATAATATAAAATTTGCTAACTATGGTACAACAGTATAATGATTTTAATTGTTTTTTAAAAAATATGGTCAGTTATGTAAGCTATTAGGGGCTCTTGTTTGTACTTAAACACATGTAAAATATTTGGTAGGAAAACAAATACTTGGGAAAATATTTGCGTTTCACTTAGGTTCATGCTGACATTTTAGGTTTGTGTTCAGATTTTATCTCTTTTATGTGAGAGAGGTTTTAGGTTTTTTCCAATGTACTACTTTTCAGGGTGAAGAAATGTTTTTAAAGTGTTAATTTTACATTCTGTAATTAAGAGCTTAACACAGGCAAACATTCTAATAGCTTTCCAAGATACTGTAAATGGAAAGTGATCATATTTGCAGTGCTGAGTGAAGACAGAGAGTAAAACTCCCAGATCTTTCTCATTCTTTCTGCAACTTCCGGACTGTTTGGCTTTTATAATGAAGTATAAAAGCAGAATGGGGAGAAACTATGACCATTATATGTCAAGGTCATTTCAAGTCTAATAAATCAGTTGATAGAGAAATAAATTAGATTGTCAGGTCATGAACTGGCACCTGTTCAGAAAAATATAAGAGACTTTAAATTGAAGACAAGTTATTTTCCTTTTCCAGTGTGAGGTTTGACAAACATTCTACTCTTTCTCTTCTCATTTTTTCATGGAGTCTTTGTTATAGGACATACATATTTCACATGTTTCAAGTATTTCTGTGCGTTTAGCTTGACAAATTTCATTTAACCTTTGGTACTTGATGTGCGTATGAAAATTTAACAGATATCAAGAATTTATTGTAACAAAATTCTTTTATAAATTATATATAAAATGTACAAATAAATTAAGATATCAATCCATTATCTTACTTTGAATTTCATTATCCTGTAGACATTTATCTTTTTGAAAATTTAAAATTGGCTGATTGTTATTAGTTATAAGATCATATTTTCAGTAGTCGTCCTTTACAATTAATAACACTTAATGCATATTTATATGTAATTGAATCTTTCACTTTCACATGCATTTGAGGAATTTTTGGTTCAAATAGAGATATTTTAAAATCAAATGGGAATTAATAAAAAATGTTAAATTAACAAAAAATATTCCCATTGTTTTTCAGTGAGAATTTGCCAGACTACAAATAGAGTATATCTTGTTCATTAAAGTTGTATTTGTAATTAGCATACTTACCAGCATATTTCAGATTAAATATATTCTTAGTTTTCTCAAGAAGGAAAAGGGAAGTTTAAAGATGCACAGTTAGACTTAATAAATGTAGCGGGGATAGGGTGACCTGAAGAGACAGTACGGGGAGATGCATGGGGGAGTAGTCAGGAGAGGGCAGGGAGGAGTTGAATCTGCTGAGGCCTAGGTCGGGGAGGAGGAGTGGAGTCTGCTGTGGCCTAGAGTAGAGAAGATAAGCCTGGGAGAGGAGACAATAGGGGAGAATGGGAGAAGCTTTTAGGAGGTAAGCCTGAGGGAGAAGGGAATAGGATATGAGAGGCTTCTGTGGGACAAGCCGGAGGGAAAGAAGGGGATAGGATATGGAAGGCTTCTCTGGGGCAAGCCAGGAGGAGAAAGGAATAGGATATGAGGGGCAAGCCTGAGGGGGGGGAGAAAGAGAGAGAGAGAGAGAGAGAGAGAGAAGAAGAAGAAGAAGAAGAAGAAGAAGAAGAAGAAGAAGAAGAAGAAGAAGAAGAAGAAGAAGAAGAAGAAGAAGAAGAAGAAGAAGAAGAAGAAGAAGAGCTGACCAGCCACCTGAACACTTTCCCTGCATGTGACCTGCCTGCTAAGAGAGACTGACCATCACCCCATTACATGACCTGCCTGTTGAGACAGACTGAGCACCACCCCATCATATGATCTGTCTGCGGAGAGAGACTGATCACCACCTCATCACATGTTCCAGCCAAGCAGAAGTGCCTAAGTGAGGGATCATGGTGGACTGGCAGCCAGCCCAAGAGGGCCAGGAGAACCCGGACTCCATCAGCCCTTTTGGGGGGTAGTGCTACAAGTGGGGGCTCGTCCGGGATTTCTTTCTGGCCTACTCCAGAAGAGGGTGGTGGTCCCATCCAGGGATATGAGCCAAGTTAGCAAAATGGACTCCACCACCATCACTAAATGGTGTAAGGACCAGAACAGTGAGGTAGCAGTTGACATACCTGGGAATGCTTGGTCAGAAGTGCGGATTCTACAGGCAGTGAGGGCCCTTGTCCCTGACCAAAGGTTATACGTGATAGACATAAAAGTGGACCGGGACTCCTCTCACTCTGATGTGCTATTGGAGTAGAAGAAAAGGGTTCAGAATGTTTTGGGGTTGAGAGCTTTCAATTGGCTGAGGACACCAGGGCAAGGGTGATACACCTGACCCCATGCTCCACACCTTCAGCAAAGACATTGGGCCCCCAAGAGGAGACACGTACTTTGATTACCACAGGGGCAGCAGAGGTAGGATCTGCCCAGGCCATGGGGAGCCTGACACCCATCCAAACCCTGACTGGCAACCACTGTGCTGCGGCTGGGTACAAGAAACTATGTATCTTTTCAGGAATACAACCAATGCCAAAGGGGGAGGAAGAATACAAAACCTGGATGGAGCAGGCAGTATAGGCTGGTGAAGAATGGGATGTATCAGATGCTCAAAAAAACCAGAGGGTCAGAGGGAGCATAAAGGGTCCCACTGCAGAAGCCATTAGAAGCCTGACACTCAGCCGAGTGCATTTTACCATACATGATTACCTCTGTTTACTGCGTGATGAATTCGGATCTGCTGAAACAGTTTCTAGCCTACTGTTTTGGTTTGAGCAAAGATGAAAGCCTATATGAGTACATAAGATGATTGAACAAGTTACTATGTCACATTGTAGAAAGGGAGGGGATGGATCCAGCTGAAGTAGAACGGGCCAGGATGGATCAACTTTCATGGGGTGCTCTAGTCTCAGACCCAGTCTGGAATTAAATAAAGGCTGAAGCCAAAGGGAACATCTGGGGGTATCATGAGCTCATAAGGAGAGTTAGGGCAACACAAGTGGTGGAGGAGGCCAAAGAGGCTATAGCCGATTCGCCACCAGAATGGCCCTCAGGCATGGGAGTGAGGAAAGCTGGAGGTGATGATGCCCGGCTCATCACTATGCAAGCTAAAATATCCAACTTGACCAATATGATGGCATCATGGATGGCAATGGGTGGTTCACCTTTGAATGGAGGTCTGACTAGGCTAGTCAGTGGAAGAATGGACTCTTTCATTTCAGCTGACAAGTTGGCAAGGCCAATGATCTGTTATAACTGTTCAGCCCAGTTGGGAAACTACAGAGGGGCTCCAGTGAGGGAGCCAATTGGGTGTCCAGCAATACTAGCTAGTTCCAGTCAAAGGGGTGATCAAGAGCAGCCTTGGGTGTCACCCGTCATGAACAGAGTTCCCCCAAACCACCCTCAGTGATGGGAGCATCTCCCTTAGTGAGGGACTCCCATATCTTAGGGCCTACAGAGGTCAAAGTGACAAGACTTCAGCAACAGCCTTTGAAGACTCAAGCATGGCTTGTCCAACCAGATGCTGTGTCTCTCACCGCCAAAATCCCTAAACATTTGGTGGGCCCTTCTTCAATGGTGCTGGTACAAGTGGAAGGCATCTACATGAGAGCCCTCTTGGACTCAGGTGCGCAAGTGACATTACTGTATCAGGATTTCTATGATAGGCACCTGACGCATATACCCATACAAAAGTTGGGTGATTTGAAGATTTGGGGCATTGAAACAGAGAAGTTCCCATATGATGGATATCTATCCAGCTAACATTCTGGCTGCCAGTTGTTGGATACACTGAAACCTTCCCACCCCGCAGGAGCTAGCCAGGGCTCACTGATTATGGGGACAAACATCAACTTAGTTAGGCATTTGCTCACCCCAATTGTCCCCATAGAAATGACTCGGTGATAGGGGACGTTCATCCTACACTGCAGGCAACATACTGACACCTGATGCGAGAGCAACAGGCCCCCCCAGAGGGTGTGGGGCGACTGTGGAAATTGGACTGAGCAAAGAGAGTGTCAACGCTGTAAACATTGTATGTTCCAGCTCTGACAACTGATGGAACTGCAGCCATCTTCTCTTTTTTTTAACATGCTTTTCCTGGTAGTTAGAAATCAGGTGCAGAAAGAGGGGATTGGGATGAAAGCTCGAGCTCAGCTAGCCATAACAATAACATTGCTTTATGGGAACCCAAGGACGAGCTGATAACGTTTTGGCGGGCTGAGGAGCTAGGGAAAAAGCTCGTGTTTTAGGCTAATTGGAGAATGTGATTTATGACACTTATTGGGGTTGGGGATTGCACTTTGTTACTTTGTATCTGGGGGAAGGGATTTTAGTTTTTGGGTTCAACTATGTAGTGCTGATACTTTGTTTCCTGAATAAAATGTTCTTTGAGGAAAAATTTTGCCTTGAAGTTCTTTTGATGGGTTTCATCTATCAGAACCTTGACAGAGAGTACTACAATGGGGGAGGTGGCGTGTCTATGGGCCTCTATCAGACTAGGCTGGAAGCAGCCTGGGCCCTATCTCATCCTTGAATCTGACCCCAGAAGACAGAACGTCAAAGTGGAGATAATCCCAGAGGTGGTTTTCACAAAGGCCCTGTGGCAGGCCAGAGGATGGATCTTGGTCGGAGTCCAGAATTTACCAACTTTCCTGTGAGGTTGAAGGACCAGATGTTGTTGGGACAAATGAGCCCAGCCACCCCAATTGTACTGTCTGATGTTAGGAAAAAGACTGAGGGTGAGGTTTCAATAGATCAGTTCTACCCAAAGAGCCCACAGCTTTCCCAAGAGCGGTGAGAGAGGGCTAGAGATCAGCTTTGGAAGTAGCAACATCTCTTCTCGAAAGATGAATTTGACATGGGATGTGCTAAGAGTGCTCAACATATAATCTGTCTACAAGAAAATAAGTCTTTCCAAGAGAGGTCTTGGCAGATTCCCTTAAGTGACTTAGATGACCTTAGAGAGCATTTAGTGGAATTGAAGAGGACTGGGATTATCTGAGAATCCTGAAGTCCCTATGCCTCTCTCATAGTGGTAGCCAGGAAGAAGAATGGGTCCCTTACTAGGAGGACCATTCCAATGGAGTTCTCAGCCATACATCGTCAGTGAGAAGCTACATGGATTGCCGATGTACCGGATTCGACTGGAAGGGAGTTCAGGGACTCTGAAAGCATGGCACCAGAATCATTTATTGCCTCTAAACGAGGCAATATGAGCCTCTCAGCCTCTCAGTTGCTCCAAACGCAACTGAACCCTGCCCAACAAGGAGGAGACCAGTGACTCGAGCACAACCTGCTCAATTCGCAGAAGAAGAGGAGGACAGTGAAGAGGAAGAGGGCTGATGAACTGATTGTGGTCATTGGAAAACATTTCAACAGCTCTCCCCACATCAGGCACTGAGATGGGGCCTGAGCAGCTCAGGCCAGATGCCCCTGAGTTTGTATCTAGAGCTTGGGAATGGGAAGAAGTTCTTAGAGAACCTGAGTGGAAGGCTGACGAGCTGTCTGAACAACTGTCAGAACTGGAGAAAGTGCCACCAGCTCCAAAGGCTCCTTGGCTGGAGGAGCCTGTGGAGAAAGTCTTCCACATATCTCACAACAGCTAGAACCAGAGAATGGGCTTCCAGCCCCAGAGACTTTTGGGTGCGAGAAGTCTTGGGAGGATGACTCATTCGTTACAGCTGAACCAAAGGTACAAAGACCAAAACGTGCAATACATCCCCTTAGGAGACTGACATATGATACTCTGGGCTATAGCACAGAAGAGGTGGTACTCACTGCTAGATGAAATTTTGATCCATCCCCTGACACCCCAGATTCTTGGTGAGCACTTCCCATTCTTTGGGGGAACCAAAACATTTTGGGTGGGGGGAGTGTGTAGCAGGGGTAGGGTGAGCTGAAGAGACACTACGGGGAGATTCCTAGGGGAGGAGTCTGGAGAGGGCAGGGAGGAGTTGAGTCTGCTGAGGCCTAGATTGGGGAGGAGAGGCCTAGGGTGGAGAAGATAACCTGGGAGAGGAGATAATAGGGGAGAATGGGAGAGGTTTTTTAGGAGGTAAGCCTGAAGAAGAAGGGAATAGGATATGAGAGGCTTCTGTGGGGCAAGCCTGAGGGAGAAAGGGGAATAGGATATGAGAGGCTTCTGTGGGGCAAACCTGAGGGAGAGAAGGGGATAGAATATGGAATGCTTCTGTGGGGCAAGCCTGAGGGAGAGAAGGGGATAAGATATGGGAGGCTTCTGTGGGGAAGCCTGAGGGAGAGAAGGGGATAGGATAGGAGAGGCTTCTGTGAGGCAAACCTGAGGGAGAGAAGGGGATAGAATATGGAATGCTTCTGTGGGGCAAGCCTGAGGGATAGAAGGGGATAAGATATGGGAGGCTTCTGTGGGGAAGCCTGAGGGAGAGAAGGGGATAGGATAGGAGAGGCTTCTGTGGGGCAAAACTGAGGGAGAGAAGGGGATAGAATATGGAATGCTTCTGTGGGCAAGCCTGAGGGAGAGAAGGGGATAAGATATGGGAGGCTTCTGTGGGAAGCCTGAGGGAGAGAAGGGATAGGATAGGAGAGGCTTCTGTGGGCAAGTGAGGGATAGGATATGGGAGGCTTCTGTGGGGCAAGCTGAGGGAGAGAGGGGGATAACATATGAGGGTTCTGTGGGGCAAGCTGAGGAGAGAAGGGGATAGGATAGGAGAGGCTTCTGTGGGGCAAGCCTGAGGGAGAGAAGGGGATAGGATAGGAGAGGCTTCTGTGGGGCAAGCCTGAGGGAGAGAAGGGGATAGGATAGGAGAGGTTTCTGTGGGACAAGCCTGAGAGAGAGAGAGAGGGAGAAGAAGGAGAACGAGAAGAAGGAGAAGGAGAAGAAGAAGAACTGACCAGCCACCTGAACACTTTCCCTGCATGTGAGCATGAGAACCCGGACTCCAGCAGCCCTTTCGGGGGTAGCGCTACATAAATATTTTGACTTTGGTAAATGTTCTCCCCAAATAAAGCAATTGTGAATTTGTTTCCATATTTGACAAAGCTAATCCATTAATAATTCTGTTAGTATGCTAGTGATTGATTTATAATATGCAAATTTGACTTATATAACTTCAGGTGAAAGAAATCAGTACTTTAGAATTAATGTCTAGCTTTAGTTACAACCCAGAGAAAAAAGAGCTCAGTGACCAATTTAAGAAATACATCCCTTTCTATGTCTGGATATATTGCAAAAACGTTACAATACTTAATGAGGCCAAAATGAGAAAACACTACCCTGTGGTCATGATCCAAGCAGAATCAGACACTCTTAAGCCTTCTTGATTCACTGGGTCTTAAGCATATATAACTGTATTTTGGCCAATAGCCGGTAAGTGATACTACTCTAGGCAAAAGTGTCTTTTTTAAAAAAAAATTCCTCGCAAAATAGTATTGAGAGAGTTCTCCCCTCTCCTTCCTGGTCCCTTTAGAACAGCTAAAGTTCCTTTCTGGCTAGTTGTCTAAATGATTAAGAATTTAGGTTAAGATTTCTGGTAATATTTCAAGTTATAAATTGCAAAAATATGGTGAATTGCCTTTTAAAAAACATCTTCAGTAATATTTTGTAAGGCTCTTACAAAGATTAAATATGTTCCAGGTGTTTTGCTTCAGCAAAGGATAAGTACACCTGCCACTGAAACTTGTGTGAAATTGTTGGTTCTCCAACTGCCAAACTGAAGTTAAACAGATATCTTGGTTTGAAAATCAGACCACCTGTTAGAAAGCTATGAGTGAGTCACAGGTGAGCCCTGACAGCCAGGGTGAAACAGGGTCTTCTTATGCCCTCCCTCCTTTTCCTCTCATCTCCAACGCTTTGGGGGATTTGAAATAACAACTAAGAAAAATTGAGGTTTTTCCTGAAATGGTACTTTAGTGATATCAGACTTTGATCACTGTGGGTTTTTGCTGGGATAAAAATGAGATGGTCAGAACATTACAGTCATCTTTTACTTTTGTTAGTTATCATGTAAACAGACATCGTATTCAGACCCAAACAAT
This sequence comes from Azemiops feae, assembly GCA_023970755.1. Classification (NCBI taxonomy): domain Eukaryota; kingdom Metazoa; phylum Chordata; class Lepidosauria; order Squamata; family Viperidae; genus Azemiops; species Azemiops feae. The sequence goes on from JALGBA010004085.1 coordinate 199,668, forward strand.
GGTACAATAATTGCTAATGCATTTGTATTGTAGTTCATTTTGATCTTTTGGTGATTTTGCTGCCATGTTGATCATCAGCAGAATCTTTTAATCTTTTTAAAAACTTGTTTGCTTGCTAGATTACAGAATTGCTCTGTTTGTAGCTCCAGAGACCCTTCTTCCGTTATTTTTTTATAGAGATGTCCACAAACAAAACAGTCTGAAGATGGTAGTCTGACGCATCTCTAATGTGCATTGTCTGTTTTTAAATTTCAGTGTCATTTTTAGAAGTGCTGAATTATCAACATATATCTATGTGTGGAACAACTATAGAATGATGCAACTACCGTGGACATCATCATGGACATGGTATTTGACCTTCATTGGAGTAGATTTTGGATACTATTGGTTTCATCGCATGGTCCATGGTAAGATTTTTATGTAATTTCTTTTTTTCCTTTTGTGAATGGTAAACATTTTGAGCTGTTTTCTGAAGAGTTGCCAAGAAAGAAAAGTGAACTATATTGCTTCAAATTTCAGAAAAATCATTCTTGGATTATAATATAATACATAGATTGATTATTCCTACACCAAAATTTTGGTTTTTCTACATATAGAATCTGTATCTAAATTTCATTGATAACTAGATTTTTAGTATTGTTACCTTGTAATTTTAGTTGGATATACAATTTTAGTGTTGACAAGTAGCTTGAAGTTTAATCATTTTAAATTTTTCCTTTAAAATTTTTATAATTTCATATGTAATATATCAGAAAACTAGAATTGTTATGTCATTTTTAGATTTCTTATTTACTTAATGTATTATTAGTAAGTGGCACAGTGATCTAGAGTTGAAGATTCTCGCCTATCACTTGGAAAGTTGAGAGTTCAATCCTAGGCACAGGCAGATGTTTCTCTGTCAGGGCACAAAGAAAAAATATTTGGTGTAAACTCTGTGTAGGCATCAGGAAGGGCATCCGGACAGTAAATGCTCAGTTCTACTCAGTCACTCTGACTCCATCCCGAAACAAAGGGATTAAATTGTAATTTTTTTATTTTGTGTAGTATTATTTATACATTACTATTTTATTTCATTTTTTCATGACTTTTATCTTCCCTTATATATTCTTTTTAAAATATTTAATAATAATTAAAAAGTTGATTCTTTAAAGGAACCACATTGTTTTCAATAGCTACACTTGGATGATATGATGATTATATCACAAATACTTACAGAGATAAATAGAGCTAAAACTTTTGTCATTGACACAGTTTCATATCTACAGTGATCAGTACAGGTATTTGAATAATCAGAAGCAGGAACAAACATTAAATTTCATTTGCCTGCTCCTTAGGCAAATATAAAGATCGCATGCATGTGTCTCATAATGCAAACTTTAGAAGCTAGATTGGAGTGGTTTTTTTGCATCAGTTGAGTCAATAATCTAGCCAATTATCTTAGATACTACTAAGCTTTTTGTTGTCAGATTTTTGGTACATGGATTAAATAGTTTGTAACTTTGCTAAGATCAGAAAATTAAGTCAATGCACTAAATGGCAATTCTTTTCTTTAGAATCCACTTGGTTGTTTCAAATTAGTGGGGCATCTTCAATGAATTGGATGATGCATTTGTGAATTAACATTACTTGATTTTGTATGTGGAAAACATTGGAACAGCTTCTGAAAAATGATGGGAACATATGTTAAATTAATTCATTAATTAATGGAAGAATGGAATAGTCGGTTTCTGATGGAAACAATGATGATAAAGGGGATGGTGTTAGAACCAGGCAAATAGAGGGAGTTTCTGAGTTAAGTAGAAGAGGAAGGAGGTAATCTGACACATAGCAATGCTATGGGGAGGACCTTCAGATTTGATTTAGGGAGAGGGTGGTGGGATGTCAGGAAATGCATGGAGATGAGACAATAATATAATGGGGAGGGGAATATTCATCATAAGAAGTAGCCAAGTTTGATGTGTGGGTGTGAAAGAGACTGGGGATACGCTTCATAAACAACAGCACTAGCGGACTTGACAGCATTTGATTTGTCCTGAAAAACTCAGATTTTCATTTTGGGAGGCATAACATTCATATCAATATATATATCATACTGAACACAGAATTCTGTCCACCAAATTCATGCTGACAGAAGGAAAACCCATTCTATGTAGCAAAATGGCAATTCTGTCTTGAAAGCTGGAAGTTGTGAAAGTCTTTATTTCAGTTAGATAACTTTGCTGTATGCAGTGTGATTTTTCTAAGATTCCAACAGAGTTAATATGACAGTGACAACATTATTTCTTCAAGTATTTCTTTTTTAGTGCCTTTAAGGACTGTGATGAATAAGAGAAGCAGCACTTCTTGACATTTCTCTAATTTCTATCTATGCGGGGTCTTGGAAAGAACACAATGATATACTGAGCATGGAAAGGAGCACAAATTGAACACTGTGGAACAGGCTTTTGCCATCATATTTGTATGCAATCTGGAAAACACTCTTGAAATAGTATCCTTTTCCCTAACACAGCATAAGAACATGAAACATAATAAGCATAACAACTGCTATCTCCATTCTGTTTAATATTCTATAATAGCCAGTCAGATACATTTGGGAAGATTCACTGAATTGGACAAGAAGACAATAGCTTCCTTTCATTTCCCAGCAGATAGTATTTAAACAGACATCAAGAAGACCAACCATTTTTAGCTTGATCCTCCATACATTCATTTAATCATCTTTGGAAATGCTCTAAACCATGGGTTCCCAATCCCTCTGTTTTAGGCAATTATAGGCCAAAGTAATTATAGATAAAATAGAGACAAACAGCTATATCTATAAAACTGAATCATACAAAATGAATTATTACTTGAAAATGTGGAGATATCATAATAGAGTCATATGTTCTGTGATTTTCTGGAAAAGCCCAGATTTTTTTAGTGAAGATTTTATAATTACAAGTCCACCCTTTCACCTGAAGATACTAAATAATTGGCCCATTACATAAACTGTAATTTTTATAAAGTGGAATAAATACTTCCTAACATTGCAATCTGCTTTAAAAATGATCAATCTTTGATCTTCTTGCTGACGTTATCAAAAAGTTAGCAAAAAAAAATAAAGATAAATAATGCAAAACAAAATTACAAAACTCAATTCAAACAAAATCCAATGTAACAAAAATTTTAACCCTTCTCTCTCTTTGTCATAAACGGTGGATTTGATTTAAATCAAGTCGATTTAAATCATGATTTAAGTCATGATTTAAATCACTAGTAAAAAGGCTTGATTAAAGCAACTCAATTTAAATCATAATTTTTAAAAAGCAGCTGTCATCTCTGTCCTGCAGCGGCTCCTTTTCTGACCCGCTGTTGACTAACCGACAGTCCCATGATGATGCGGCAGTAACACAACAAGGTGAGGGACATGATGGGCAGCAGGTGAGTGGATGCCCGCTAACAGGCGCTGCCATGATGGATCTGAAATGACAGGTGCTCTTTAAATGTAAGGACTCATTCTTGCTGGTAGTTAGAATCTTTAATATTATTATTTGCAAACAAAATGAAGTTTTCCTATTTGGAATAATAAGCTGTCAGGTTAGTAAAACAGCGATATCAGAATGATTTTAGGTTAATAGATAAATCATATATAGTTGGAGAACTACTCAAATTCTTTTATTTAATTAAAACAATAACATTACATATTCTTGTATTTGCTTAAACATCAATGTTTAGTAACTGAAATGCATTAAACAAAATATCTTCAAAGAAACAAACAAAAGAACTTAAACTGAATATATCAGCTGGGTCCACATTAAAAAACCCTTCAAACACGGTTTTCTGCAGCTCACTCATTTTCATCTTCGTTCTCTTGTTTGTTCATGATCTGGAAAAGAAAAAACCGTACCTGCTTTATCAGTCCCCAGACAATTTCTCAATTTAGAGTGAACAAGTCCAAAGGAAGAGAATATTCTTTCAATGCCAGCAGAAGAGGCCACTGCGGTTAAAAGTGAAATCATTACTTCAACACTTTCTGAATCCAAGTGCTTAAGTGACTTCCACCAGTTCAGTGGTGAAACTTTCTTTAAAACCCCATCAGCAAACATATATTTCTTGAATGGTTCCTCCTTAGCTCTGAAGTTCATTATAGTTGCACTAGAGATGGATGATTGCTGGATACCCACATCATGGCTAACTCCTCTTCTTCAGCACTTAAACTTAAGGTTTGACCTTGGTACCAGTATTGACAATGCTTGTGAGAAAATAAGCTGGAAACAGTGCTTGTCCCATTCACTTTTTAAAATCTTGTAATTTCTACTTGTCAGTGTGTAGTTCTGTTTTTAAGTGTTCACTCAGTTCCTTCCAAATTTCTACAGCATCAGCAATAAAACAACTATTTTTCTGGATTTTGTTTAAAGCTTCAGAAACGGGTTTCAGGATGCTCAGCATATGTTCAACATTTCTCTTAAGCCCAATGTTGAGATTTTGACTGTGATGGTGCCATCTAATTTTTCTCGATTTTGCTCACAAACGGTCATCAGAATAGGCCAGTTTTTTTATATATTGTTCAAAACAGTCCACCACAAAGTTCCATCTAACATCTTGTGGGAGCATTAGCTTGGTCCCACCCATTATTTTCAGAGTTGATGCTGCAAAATGATTGTTATGGAAGTATTTAGAAATTTCAAGAACATTACTCTTTATTTCTAGGACACAGAAATCTTTGGCTAGTAGGTGCTTCAAATGAGCACCTATGAACAACCACATGTTATTAGCTTGGTAGTTTCTTCATGTTGTTCTAAATTTCTTCTCATTTTGGACACATTTGCAGCCTTGTCTGTGAGCAAACTGCGTATTTGACATTTGAATTTTTTTCACATATTATGATAACTTTTGCTGCTACTTCTTCTAAATATGCTGCTATGTGTGCATTTCCTGAAGTATCAATTGTTTCTGCAAGGAATACGTTCCCTTCTTCTGTTGTTATACAAGCACATACAATAGGATCACTGTGGACACTACTCCACCCCTCAAAACTTAGGTTAATAATTTTACCTTCTAGACTTGTTGCACATTGCATAATTTCTTCATCATATATTTTATCCAGCAATTTCCCTGCAACATCTAATCTACTTGGTGGACTGTATCCTAGTCTCAGAGACTCAATTATATTAACAAAGTGTGGATTTTCAAGCAGACGGAAAGAAGAGTTTGTTGCATAAACAAACTGAAAATTTTTTTCATTAATTAACTCTTTTTCTAATTTGCTGGTTATTAATCACAAACTTATCTATGATGGTGGTTCCAGATGATTTTTTTCTTTTAGGTGATATATTGTGGATATGTGTAAATGATGTGACTGATGCACTATCCGGGAGAGATAACTCTGAAATTGTAGAACAAGAGGATGGCAATTTAGAAAGTAGATAGTTTCCAGAATCTGTTATTTTGTTATTTAAACCATGTATGCTTATTGTGAATTTCTCATTGTATTCACACACAGTACAGCCTAAAAAGGAATATTTGAATATTTCAACTCATTATTTCTTTTTTTGGCAACTGTATAAAAATGCAGTGCATGCAGTAACAATAGCAGATATATGTTATTGCTTTAGCATAACAATACCTCATGGCAGTCTAAAAAATATGGTGAAATTTCAATCGGGCCACCAGGCCTTGCATCTCTTTGTTGCATTGCTTGCATTTTGCATGCATACCTGCTTTACCCATAGGTAGGGGAACTTCATTAAAATATTCCCAAACTGGATCTCTTTTACAGCCTGCTGCCATTTCGCTCCTCAAGGGAGGAATAAAGCACTACAAGCTATGTGCAGAAAGATCACAAGGTTTATAAGCTGCTTAGAAGGTTTCACTTTCATTTTTACTGCTTGCCCTTCCTCCTCACACTTAGAGCCTGGTACAGATGTATTTCTCTTCAAACAATCATACAGTTTGTAGTGTACAGAGATTTGCAAAACAATGGGATAAAGGAATATTCCTGAACTTTGTTTTATAATTTATCTCATGGTTACTGTGAAATTGTGTGAATGCATCAATGCAGTGCATGTTATCTCAGCTTGCAGAGCTTGGATTCATTGAATGAATTTACCAAAAATGTAAATATTGTAGAATATACAGCCTCATGCTATATAACTAAGCTTCATTTCATGCTGAATAAACTAAATTATTAATGTATCTTAAATAGAAAACTATCTTTAGATAGATTTTTACTCCAAAAGCATTTTATTAAAATAAATTTGGTGAAAATAAAAGAAAATCCGATTTAAATAAAAAACAATCCGATTTAAATTTAAAAAGTCCGATTTAAAAATTTTTTAAAAAGAAAAATCATCAATTATTATCCATGCTGGATCAGGGGACTGGAGGCTAAAACTTAAAAGGAACAGTTGCTGGAATTGGGTATGACTAGTTTAATGAAGAGAAGGACGAGGGGGGACATGCTGAGTTGCCTCCAAAGACTGCCCAAGAGAGAGCACATTTTTTTTTTGTAAATTTTTATTGATTTTCTAATATTACATTTGAATATTTGAAAGCAATGTGGCGGCTGGGTACAATAATTCTATTACACATAGATATCATTAGTACAGATCTCAAATTGTTACAATCCCTATTTCCTCTCTTTCTCCCTTAATATCTACTGTCTCATATTTTAACTGATACAATTCTTGTTCTGTCAATCAAATAGAAAGTAACTTTCTAACATTTATCAATATTTTTAATTAATATATATCTTAGTTGTTTTAACTTTCAGTCTTTAGACAATCAATGACCTAATCAATTTTTCTCAATTTTAATTTGCCATTAATATTTAAATTTAACATTTAATAATTATCATTTCCACACTTTAGATGACCCCAATTCCTTTATCACCATTTCTCCCAAAGTCTAATATTCAGGATGCACATCTTATCTATATAAGTTCTCACCATCTACATCAACAAGTTAATAATGCAATAATAGTATTCTTATTTTCTAATAATTCTCAAATACCTTAAAATCTTAAATTTAATAATTTCTTTTATTTCCACATTTAATACTTCCTCTCTCTTCCTCTTTATATCTACTATCTCATATTTAGAACTAATAATTTCCCCCCTTACTGCTACATAAAGACATATTTATTACTTTCATCAATAAGGTTTTAACTTATATACTGTATATCTTAAACATCTTTACACAATCTTTATGCACGTCAATATTCCAATTAACCTATTAATATTTTAACTTCTGAGTTTTACATAACCAAAATTTTCTTTGTTTCAACTCAGCATCTTATATTCAAAATACACATCCATTTAAATATATTCTATTTTAAAGCATAGACATATTTATTGCTTTCATCAATGAAGTTTTAGCTTATATGTGTCTTAATCACCTTTACAAGACCTTTATGCACAAATCAATATTTAAATTTAATTGTTAGTGTTTTATATTTCTAAGTTTTACTTGATCAAAGTTTTCTTTATCTCAACTCATAACAATATCTTATATTCAAAGTACACATCTTGTCTGCTTAAGTTCTCCTAATACCCATCTTATCTATTTAAGTATATTCTATTTGAAATCTCATCTATAAATCAAAACCCCATTCTTTTTCAGTCTTATTCTAGCTTTCTTTCTTTGCCAAATCATCTTCCATGTCCTTGCTTTGGGGTCAGCGAGCAGATCTCCTTGGGTTCTTATATCTATTATTTGATGTTGAGATAACCATCCAGTTGCCATTTTTTTAGGAGGGCTAGCAGATCCAGCAGGTCTTTTCTTTGTCTTTCCATTTCCTGAACTGTTTGTCTTCTCTTCCATCTGTTTTCCTTTTAAATCCTCAGGCTCCTTCTGCTTTAAATAGAAAGTCTTTACCTCTTTCCCTTTTGTCAATTTCTTTTTGTATTTTCCATTGTCTGTATTTGTTGAGCAGTTGAGTCTTCTGTCATGATATTTAATTGTTCCACTTTTTCTGTAGTATCCTGCGTAGGTGATTCTTTAGTTATCGTTATAATTTGCTTTTGCATGTCCAGGCTATCTTCTGTTTTTTTCTGTAACTTCTTATTTCATCACCAGCTGTAATTAAGGTTTGAAGAATCTCTTTCAACAAGAGAGTTTGGTCCTGCTCTTCTTCCATAAGGAAGATCCATTTCTTCCTCCATAATAGTATATTTAAACTAAAAGACTTTGCATTCAAGAATTCCACTCAATAAAGAGCACAGCTGAGCTTTTCAAGGTTGCAAATATTGTATCTACTTTCTGGGCTGTCAGCCAAGTCTCTTTTTCACAATAACAGATTGCAATATCAAGTTTAGCCACAAGATGTCTCTCCAAAGTTATTTTAATCTTCTCAGTTTTTTCTTTATAAAAATAGGGAATAAAAATTGAAGAAAAGTAAGAAATAGAAAATAAAGAGTCTTTTAATCCACAAATTCTAAAAAATAGATTCCCAATTAGGATCCAGTTATTTTTTCAACATTTTAAACTCCCCTGGGTAGTCAGTCGTCGCTGTGTCTGGAGGCAGGGCTGAAATCTCCCTTCCCTCTCCACAGGGGGGAAAGTACTTTAGCAGCTTGTGAAGGTACAGAAAACAATTAGGATTTAAGAGAGGTAGATCTCACACAGTCCTTTCCACACTGCTTTGAAGTTGCCAGATGGTGAGTGTGACTTCGGCTGTCTACAGCCTAGTGAAGAGCCATATTTCTATGGTCGGTCTTTCATGCCGGTTTGGAGGGATCGCTACCGCTCTCCCATGATCCAGGGAGAGCCCCTCCTTGCTGGTCACCACTACGGGGTGACTTTCGACCCTTTTTGAAAAGCAATGCGAAACTGGACGGGGAGACGAAGCTTGTCTCCCAGGTGTCCATGGCGGCTGTGCGGCAAACCGGAAGTCCCCCAACAGAGAGCACATTACAGCAATCCGACTGCTTTGGGATCAATGCATGAGGTACTATCACCAACGGATTCTGGTAAAACTTCAATCAAAGACAAATGGAGATCTTTCTAGATACAATTTCCACTTTTTTCTTGCGTATAAAGTAAGTCTAACAAGTCTAAGAAGATTCCCAGATTATGAACTCCTCATTTTAGGTTATTTGATCCTGTCAAGAGAATTATTGCAGCTAGTGGTATCAAAAATCTATTTAATAAAGCAACTGAGCTTTGGATTGGTTTAGTATGAGCTTGTTTTGATCCATCCTTGCTTTTGATAATACACAAGGTTCAGCCTGAGAGATTGATATATAAATGACTATCTTCTGCTTAGGATAACTAACAGATGTCCTTTGTCAGCAAATTCATATAGTTAAATAGAATATTGTAAGGGAAATCTCTGAGCCCTGATGCTCTTCCCACTGGAACAAGCAAGGTTTTCATTATGGCCCCATTGGTTGATATCACCCATTCATGTAGGGTTGATTCCTATTTCTTTGAGATGGCCCAGCAAGATGCCCTGTTAAAATAAACATATTTAATGAGAGAATCTTTCCTGATTCTCCAGTCTGAATGCAAGTTACATTTCAGTGTGAGAACATTAGCAGAAACAATCAAAACTATGAAAGTGACTTTTTAGAATGCTTTGAAGACTATAGAAATCTTGGGGAACTATGTGCTAATAAATGTTCAAAATAAACAAATCATTAGTGATGTGAGGATGCACAAATTAATTAGTGTTTTGTATGTCTCTCCCTTCCCTCATTCTTAATCCAGCCATTGAAGCTTTTGAAAAAGAACCTTCACAATTATGTTAATCATTAGGGGTCTCTGAAAATAACAAAGCTTATACAACTTTTCAGAAAACAGTATTGTTATGTCAGTGCCCTTGCATGTATAGTAATACTGCAGTCATAAATATATACAATGATGATAACCAGAAATGATTGCTCTGGGCAAGTTCTCGTAGAGGGATTTGTTTTGTGTTATTGCTGATGCAGATGAAACCCTCCCATAACCTTCCTTTCAGTGATTTGAGCTGTCACCAAGTATAGGACCTAGATTGCCTGGAAAAAGTCAGAATACACAGTGGGATTTCAAGGGTACAATAGGCAGCTTGTTTTCTATGAAATCTAATTCAATGAAGCTGTGTCTACAGGAAAATGCATAATACGCTACACTTATGGTAGTAATCTAGCTTTATGCTAGCATCTCACTGTAACTAAGTGCAAAAAATAATTGTATCTAGGGAAGAAAACGGGGAATTTAGCATGTCAAATTTACCTACAGAAGCAGAGATCTGCATAGAGTCTCTGTCTTCAGGTCAGGCACAGCAATAAATCAAGACACCTCGACCCATACACTGGAACTGGCTTAGAGAACTTCATGGACGTGACATGGTTAGATAAGTTATTTTATTACAAGGAAATAAAGCTGTGTATGCAGAAAAGATCTGGATGCTGTTGGATACAGAAATTAAGCCATGTATGCATGGCTGTGTATATTTGCTACAGGGTTTATATTCTAATCCTTTTTCTACTACTTTATCAAAACAATTGAAAGTGTCCATTCATGTTCCAACTTACAGAACAGACACTTGCTCAGCATTAACATAACAGTTCTGTCTTGTCTGAAAACTGCTGGTCCCTGCCTGCCCTGCCTGTCATACAAAATGGCAGTATTATTTTAATATTTCTTCCCTTAGTTGTATGTATTGTTTATAAATACTTTATTTTCTTTGTGAAGGGAATATTTCTGTATCATGAGAAGAATGCAGCAACTATTGCCCTCTTCTCATATCCTATCTCTTATCTGTAAGCAACACTGTAAAGCCTCCTCATTCAATCCTAATCAGCAAAAGTCCAGTAAGAATGACCAGAGATATCTATTTTAATCTTACAGTAAATACATTAATTTTATATTACTTTTGCTTTCAAAATTCGTGATCTTTATTCCCTTCAAATAACATCTTGGAACTTGATTTCTTTTCATTTCTTTTATTATCTCTTCTCACATAAGCCTTCAAACGTTTTATAAATCCAGTATAGAAAAATATTCAGGTCTTGCTTTTGATTTGTTGTCTGTACATCCCTTTTAATTATGAAGACATTATTTTGAATTTCCAGTGTGGCCTCTTTTTCCATAACATTCTTGTAGTCTGTAATTTTTAAATCCATTTTCAGATCAATCTCAATCTTTTTAGGTAAAATTTGTTCCTCTTTTATAATGTCTTTAAAATACAATATTTCTAGATAAGAGTTACTCTTAAAGGTTCTGGAGCCATTGTTCAAAAATATTCTTCAATATTATCCAATGTTAAAATATTTTATTCCATTCTGTATTAGCAAGTCAAATTTAAGCATTCTTTCCCTTTAATTACAATCTTGAGTTTCTTCTTGTTCTGTCATGAGTCTGAGCTTCATCCGATGTTTTTTTTTAAAGAAAATTCAAAACAGTAGCATTTTTCCATTGGAATGATTCTTATAATTAATTCTAAAGTCTTATTTCAAATCCATCTGGACCCTTAGTCCATTTAACTTTCCACAATCCATGTTCTAATCACCTTTTTGCTGTTTATTCCAAAAGAATATTTGTCAAAGTCCTTAAACTTGTAGATAAAATTTCTTTCAGTAAGAATTGAAGGAAACTTATCCAGTGTTTTCAAACTTGTGAATCCAAATGTTCCTAGTAGCTGCAAAATAGTTAACAAGCAATTTACAAAAGTAATTAGAAAAGGAGTTATGCAAATCCAGTGTAGTTAAAGGTGCCAACTGAGTTGATCAAGATAGCTAAAACCTTATTTCAAAGAGCTCTAAATCCATTGAAGACTCCTGTTTTGCAGTCTTCTCAGAAGCAACAATTGTCTGAGACAATTGTGGGCAATTTCAATTTTTTCTTGGTCTAGAAAGAATTATGAAGAGACTGTCTACTTGCTGGCTCTTCATTCTGCTGTGGTTGTCAGCTCTGCTCTTCAGTTTGCCATTTCTTCCCCAGAAGTCTGTACATCTCAGTTCTTATTGACTAGTAAAAGAGAAAATGTTGAAAACCAGATCTGTATATTTACACATTGCAATTTTGGAAGCTGCTATTAATTCACAGTTCTTTAAGCTTTTTGAGTTTAACTAGATATTAATCTATGGGGAACTCTTGGTTGTTGCATTTTCTGAACAAAATTTTAAAACTCAATTCTAATAAATGAAATTAAATATATTTGGCCCTACGAATTCATATGCATAGTTTTAAGATCACCATAAGAAGACTTCAGGCTGCTTATATTTATACTTATTGGCATCCTAGGGAAAAAGGTAAAGTTCAGTTTATAAAACTTGGGCAAAAAAGGATGTAATTTTGACTTTTCTCCCTTGGGGTGAATCTCAGCTGAAATAACTGACAATTTCTGGACTTACAGAAGGAAATGATGAGCTATGATGAATATCCAGATGTTTGCTGGCCAGATGTATAATTTTACATTCTGGAAGACAATGTTATACCTGTAACTTCTGACAGCAAGATGTAGATACAGTTTTTTTAAAAAAAATCTGTGTATCTTTGATTTTAAAAAAAAAGTATCTTGCATTTTTAAGAAATTTACAGATTGTTAAAAATAAGCTTGTTACAGATTTGAATAAGTCAGTGTAGCATGGAATTAGTGTTACAATAATAATAGCATCTTTTAAATTTCTTTTAATACCCTTTGTCCCTTGTTTTAAATTCACAAGAGGCTTAGCTTCTAATGTATTTCCATCTTTGGAAAATAGGTATGGTATTAATTCACATTCTTCTTATGGTCATTTCCCATGTTTCATGCTATTTATTTCAAATCTGAAAACTATGACCCTTTTTCCTTTTCACACATCCACACCATTTTGCTCATCTACTTAGTATTTGTTTCTGTTTCATTTCAAATGCATTATTTGAAGCAGATGTCTGATTATTCAGTAAAAGTTAAGCTCACGAGGAAAGAATACATACCAAGTTTATTCAACCTTTAATTTAATATTGTATGCTATCAGGAAGTTTGTAACTTATTTCTTAAAGACATTCAATCTATTTTTACACTTATCCTAGCAGGAAACACTATTGCTAAGCTGAAATGGAAACTGCTCTTTCTTATAATATTCCCATTCAAAAAATTCTTTCTTTTGGTCATATTTAGGAGCTGGATGTGTATAGACTGAAGGCACATGCCAATTCTATGGGATTTTCTACCCATATTCTATATTGGATTTACCTCATTTTTAAATGGTTAGTTGATTGTCATATAGATTAAATGATCTCTGATTGACACACTTACCAAAATGAAAGATTTAGAAATTGGTAATGAAAGCTGCATTTCTGCCAACAAATTTGTTCTGATTGCATTATCCTTTTTCCATAAATCTGTTGTGCTATTATGAATTCAATAGGTCCTTATATCCCTGGATTATTTAGTAAGGTGACTATTCTGTTCTTGCAAAGCAGACATCGAGACGAGGCAGGTTCACAACAAAGGATCTCTTTATTAAGTACATTCACAGAACAGAAGCAAGAACACAATGGCAACTGGCCTTTTTATACTCCCCTTGCAAGGGGATACACAGCCAATCATTGCAGGCCATTCTCCCACCTTGCACATGCGTGCAAGGCCGGAAACAGCCTGTCTGGGTCCCGGGCAGACACGTGGTCTGTCCCGGTCTCTGCAACCTTCCTGCAGCCTTTCTGAGCCTTGCTGAATGACAGCAAGGCCCAGGACATAACACCCCTCCCCCCTTGGATTAAACAATAAGTAAGCAAATTGTTTAACACTTCACATAAACACACATGGCAGGCCGGTTAGCACACTATACCATCCACCTTACTCCTTGCAACCTATTACTTTCAGGTCCCAATGGAATCCACGGACTTTCACTTTTTGACAATATTCGCACTGTAACCTACACTTGTTTTTGTTTACCCCCTCAGATGGCGAGGACTAATACCCTCCTGTATAGTGAACAGGGATCTGACATATTCCCCTAAATGCTTAGGAGGATCCTTGACCCGCTCTGATCTTCGTGGAGCCAGATTAGGTGCAGGTGCGATTGTAGGTGTGGGATTAGGAATAGGTGCCTGGAGTGCCTGCTCCCGGTTTGCGCAAAACAAACCAGGACTTTGTCGCCCAGAAAACTCAGGGGTTCCCCCTGACTGCTGACTGGCTGGATCCACCAGACCCAAACCAGAGTTCCTTGGTGGGGTTGAGTTCCCCGAGTCCCCTGGTGGGGTGGAGTTTCCCAGAATTCCATGGGACTCCTCTTGGGAGCACTGTCCTTCGAGCCCAAGACCAGCAGCAGGAGTAGCTTGAGTAGCCGATTTACGGCCATTTGCCCCTAGCCAGGGACCTCTGCCAGAGTCAGGAGCCGCCTCCATGGCAAGACCCCCGGAGCCTGTGCCAGAGTCAGGAGCCGCCTCCATGGCAAGACCCCCACCTGGAACTTGTGTAGGAACATTTGGATAAGCGCCCTCGTGGAGAGACTGTGGTCCACAATCGTAATTGGGGTCCCCCTCCCCCCCGAGAGCAGAGCCAGGATCGGAAACGTGGCCAGGAAGCCTCCAGTGCACTTGATCAATGTGGTGTCTAAGCACACGACCATCCTCCAAGGCCACTTCGTAGGACAGTGGCCCAGAGACCTTGCATACCACAGCAGGTACCCAGATATGCCCATGCCCATAGTTTCTGGCCCATACCGGATCACCCACTTGGAGTCCCCTTGATGCCCGTGGTTGTGACACCTGTGAAGCCACCTGGTCTGGGTGCAGCCTGTCCAGCTTCGTGATGAGTCTGCGACCCCAGCGGAGTTCAGCTGGGCTCTTTCCTGTAGCTGTGCAAGGTGTGGTGTGGTGTGCATGGAGAAAATCGGCTAACCTGTGATGCCAGGGTCCTTGAATGATTCTCTTTAATGCTTCCTTGGTGGTATGCACCATGCATTCAGCTTGACCATTGGTGGCAGGGTGAAAAGGAGCAGACGTAGCATGCCGGATCATGTTGGCTGGAAGAAAAGCCTGAAACTCAGAAGAGGTAAATTGGGGACCATTGTCTGAACAAGGACATCAGGAAGACCATGGGAAGCGAAGATTCCTCTGAGCACCTGGATGGTCCTGGCAGTAGTAGTGGAGGATACAGGAATGACCTCTAGCCACTTGGAATGGCTATCCACGAGGAGAAGGAAGAATTGCCCCTGAAAGGGCCCAGCATAGTCAATGTGTACGCGTGACCATGGAGTGAGTGTCTCCTCCCACCTATGTACAGGGGCCTGGAGCATCTCAGGCCTTGACTGTTGGCACACTTGGCACCCCTGAACCTGGGCCTCGATGTCCTTATCGAGTCCAGGCCACCACAGATGGCTACGTGCAAGCGCCTTCATCCTCACAATTCCCGGATGTCCCTCATGCAGAGAGAGCAAGACTCTAGTCCTCAATGAGGCCGGGATGACTACTCTGCTTCCCCACAGGATACACCCTTTGAATGTAGAAAATTCATGTTTCCTACACCAGAAACTTTGGAACTCTGTACCAGGACACGTGTCAGGCCACCCTGACAACACCCATGTCAGCACGCGTGCAAGCGTGTGATCAGTGGCAGTTTCAGCAGCCACATCCTAGCATTGAGGGGAGATTCAGGCAATTCCTGAATGGAAAGAATGTGTACAGCAGGAGCAGGGTCTGCCTCTATTTGCTTTAGAGGTAACCTACTAAGGCCATCAGCGTGGCCCATCTCTGTCCCTGGTTTGTGAACCAGGGTGTAGTCATAAGCTGACAAGAAAATTGACCATCTCAGCATTCTGGGGGAGATGATGTGTGGGGTTTGTTTGTTTGTTGTAAACAAACCCAGCAAAGGCTTGTGGTCAGTGTAGACCGTGAAATGGCGGCCATACAAGAATTCATGAAATTTCTTGATGCCTGAGATTATTGCCAAGGCTTCTCTGTCAATCTGCGCGTAATTACGCTCTGCAGCTGAGAGAGTTCTAGAGTAGTAGGCCACAGGGACCTGAGTCCCATCAGCCTTGAGATGACTTAACACTGCTCCTACCCCATAAGGGGAGGCATCACATGCGATGTACACAGGCAATTGCTCATTGAAATGTGCCAGTACCGCATTAGAAGATAGCAAGGCCTTGACTTATTTCAAAGCCCTTTCATGGACCTTTCTCCATTTCCATGGAGTCTGCTTGTCCAAGAGCCGGTGTAATGGCTCAGCCACTGCAGCCTTGTGGGGGAGAAAGGAATGGTAAAAATTAAGTAGACCCAGAAAAGCCTGGAGTTCAGCTTTTGACTGTGGACTAGGGGCCAGTTGAATGGCCTGGAATTTAGACTCTGCAGGGTGGATGCCTTCAGCATCAATACAAAACCCTAGAAATTTGGTGGATGTTACACCAATTTTACATTTGTCTTGCTGCAACTTCAGCCCAGCTTGGCGGAAACGCAGCAAGACAGCTCTCAGCCTTTCCGCCAAGTTCCCAGATGACTCTCCTGCAATGAGGACGTCATCGAAATAGGGGCAGACCCCAGGAATACCACGGAGCATTCGCTCCATCACCCCTTGGAAAATGCCAGGGGCTACATTGACCCCAAACTGCAGTCTTTTTACTTTAAAGGCCCCTCTGTGAGTAACTATCGTTTGGGCCTCAGCTGTTGCCTCATCAACAGGTAACTGTTGGTAGGCCTGAGCTAAGTCAAGCTTAGCAAAGACTTTTCCCCCTTTCAGTGAGGCCAGAATGTGGCTCACCACAGGCACTGGATATGCATGCTGCTGCAAGGCTTTGTTTAGAGTGCATTTATAGTCCGCACAAATTTGGACTTCACCATTGGCTTTTAATGGTGTCACTATGGGGGTTTCCCATGGACTAGAATCCACAGGTTCTAGAATGCCTTGTTGGAGCAGTTTGTCCAACTCAGCATCTATTTTACTTTTGAGGGCAAAAGGCACCCTCCTTGGCTTAACCCTGATGGGTGTGATGGCTGGATCTAACCTTAAAGCAATGGGAGGCCCCTTGTATGAGCCAAGGTCTGGGCTGAACACATGTGCAAACTCCTTACAGACTCCTGCAAGGCTGGCAGTTTGTAGATGATTAAGACCAGTCACTTGGATCCCAAGTGCCTCGAACCAATCGAGTCCGATAAGACTCGTGCGATCACCCCCAACTACCACCACATCTAACAACCCATCAAATTCCTTACGCTGTACTCTTAAGTGTGGCCTCCCCCTTCACACTGACTCGTGAATTTTGGAAGTCAGTGAGGATGAAATTGGAGGGCCTGAGTTTGACTCGTGAGCCACTCCTGGAACAAACCTTTTTAAAGGTGTCTGCAGAAATAATAGAAAGAGCGGACCCTGTGTCCAGCTCCATAGCCAGGGGAACTCCCTGCATTCTTACATCAATGTGAAGCTTTTTCTTAAGGGGCCGGTGAACACCAGTTTTGAATAGCCCCCTACGGGACACGCAGAAACCCACCCTGTGTTGGCTGGGGACCTTGGTACTTTTCAGAGGCAATTCTTCAGGGGACCTGTTTTTCTGGTGACCTATGCAGGCTGATGCGATGTGGCCTTGCCTGCCACATGCCCGGCAAACAGCAGAATGAAAATGGCAGTCGGCTCTCCTGTGGCGACCCCCACAGCCGAAACACCGAAGGGATGCAGGCGTCTGTCTTCTGCATTCTTGCAGTCTTCTCTCCGCCGACTGTTGAAGTTTGTCCACCTCTTCTTCCTCGGATTCTTCTCCGGATGCCTCTCGCACAACCTCCTGATGGACGGGAACTGCTGCTGGAGGGTTCTTGGTCGACCGCAAAGCCTTCACCGCGCTGCCGGCTGCTTCTTCAGCTGCAACTTCTCTCAGAGCATCTTGGAAGGAGACATCAGCCCTAGCAAACAACTTTTGTAGCATCTCACGGCTTCGCAATCAGCAGACGAGTCGATCTCGGAGCCTCTCTTCCAAGTCTTGGAACGCACGTGGCCTAGCAGCCTGCCTCAGAGCCGCGATGAAGTCCACAGCTGATTCTCCCGGCCGCTGATCCCACTGCTCGAATTGGTGCCTCCAAGCTATTACAGAAAGCTTGGGCTCAAAATGCTCACGCAGCATTTTCTTTAGATCTGAATAGGCGATCGACTCTAATGGTGCTGGGGCTACAAGGTTCTCAGCAATGTCAAAAGTCTCTTGCCCACAGACACACAGCAAAGTAGCAGCTTTCAATTCGTCTACTTGGATCTTATTCACCCTGAAGTAGTTCTCAACGCGAGCTACGTAAGAGCTCCATCGTTCTGGGTGCGAAGTATCGAATTTGACAAGACGGCCCAGCTTGGACATCGTTGTGACCGATAGCCTCTTCTATGTCTCTCACCGCAAGGAAGGAGAAGGGGTCCCACAAAGCCAAGCCCACCTCCAGCGTCTTCGTACTGGCAGGCGGTTGCTTCTCCTGGACGCCGCGCTTCTCTTCGCTTCAGGCCTTCAGGTGAGTTGGCCCTAGCTTCTTTTCCTTTGGCTTCCTATGCGGCGAATCCCACCTTCGTCGCCAATGTTCTGTTCTTGCAAAGCAAACATCGAGATGAGGCAGGTTCACAACAAAAGATCTCTTTATTAAGTACATTCACAGAACAGAAGCAAGAACACAATGGCAACTGGCCTTTTTATACTCCCCTTGCAAGGGGATGCACAGCCAATCATTGCAGGCCGTTCTCCCGCCTTGCGCATGCGCGCAAGGCTGGAGACAGCCTGTCTGGGTCCCGGGCAGACACATGGTCTGTCCGGGTCTCTGCAACCTTCCTGCAGCCTTTCTGAGCCTTGCTGAATGACTCAGCAAGGCCCAGGACATAACAGTGAACAACCGTCCTCCTTTAGGGAGGACAGTCCTCCTTTTTTAAGTTCTGTCCTCCCTCGAAAAATGTCCTCCTACATGTCCTCCTTTTCAATATTTGAAGACTAATCTGCAGGGCTTTTTTTTTCTCATAGAACGCTCATAACGGTGTTCTGGCACCTTTTTTTGATGGTTTTTTTTCAACTTTTGCATGAGCTGTGCCACTCCCGCTATTGGCT
Organism: Azemiops feae; assembly: GCA_023970755.1. NCBI lineage: Eukaryota > Metazoa > Chordata > Lepidosauria > Squamata > Viperidae > Azemiops > Azemiops feae. The sequence goes on from JALGBA010004085.1 coordinate 218,621, forward strand.
TTTGAAAGCCAATAGGAATTGCTGCTGAGCGGGCCAAAAGACCCAGCCCGCAAGTTGTCTGCAGCGAAGGCGAGTTGGCAGGAACTTTGCACCCCTCCCTGCTACCCAACTACACCATCTCCTAGTTAGTTTTCATATTTATCTAATGTTACTTTTGCATCTACTTTTTTCAATCCATTTTCTTTCTGTCATTAATTCCTCAAGAATAAGAAATGTAAATTGTAAGCTCCTCATAGCACAGTTCTATATCATTGTTAAAATACACTGGGCAATTATGGACATATTCATTCATATTCATAAATAGATTGAATTGTAATGCTTTCCCCCTCACTTAAGCCTGTTCTCTTGTGTGTATACTTTGAACATAGCCAGGCCATTTTTTATCAGCAGTTGTAAAGAAATAGAAACAAAATGTTTAACTTATGTATTAATAACAATTTCTTTGCAATTCATTATCTTGTCAGTAACATGATTCCATCAATTAAACACATATATGTTGAAGGCAGCATATGCACTTGTATTAGACATTTATCTCCCACTGCTAGTCCTTCCAAAAGGAACTCAATATATGTCATACTATATATGCAAAAGTTGTCTCCTCCTCTATTAAAGTGCAACACATCATTTCCCAAGTAGACAAAAAAAATAATATTCCATCTTTACTATACTCACCTGTAGTATATAAACATGGGGGAGCTATCCCACAATTTTTCACCCCTATGGCAGCCTACTATGCTGTCTTCATGATTAATTTGATAAAACAGAACTTAGTATTCTAAGTTCATCATGAACTAAGTCTGATGAAAATAACTATTTTGGCAGGGATGAATTAATAGCATGCACTCATTCACTTGAACCAATGTGATCATATCTTTAAAATGGTATGTACAAGCCATCAATAATGTGGTTGCTAATATAGGTAGGTCCGGCTTATGAGCTGTTTGTATTTAAGTAGATGCTCACAACAAATTCTAGTTTATTTGGTGAATGCATGAAAGATGCATTACTTCATCTAAGCCAAAAACAGATGAAAAAAACTAAAGGCAATTATGAATTAAACTTGGCTCAAATCTTTAAGATGCAGCATTAGTAAGAATGTCCCAAGGGTGAAATTGCAAACCATCTGCAATAAATTTCTTATTCTGGCAGGAACGTTGGACAAAACTTTGGAATTTACTATGAACATTTGCCTTAAATACAATAAATTAAATTTATGTTAAGAATTGAATATATAATTTTTAATTATATAAATAAATATATAAATAAAATTATATAAATAAAAGATTAACAAGATGAGAGTTCCGGCACCTTTTTTTTTTTTGAAAAAAAGCACTGCTAATCTGTAAATCTCCGTATTCGATCGACACGATCCGATCCGTTGCGTGTGATGTGACGTATTTGTATTTGACATGACGATTTGTCAAGGCTCGGTACAGTGCGGCGAGACGCGATTATGAGACGCATGCGCTCCACACAGGAGAATTGTTTTGAGAGTGCACTATGCGCTGCGCACAAGAGTGTGCTGTGCGCAAGAGCGCTGTGCACAAGTGGCTTTGTTTACTTCTTACCGAAACACGACACGGCACACACACACGCATTAGACTCACTTCTTTCTCAGTGAATATTCAATCATACACAGGTGAGCACAATAATTCACGTTTTATTAATTCATTATCTATTTAATAATTTCCAAATATGTATAATTTTATTTACAAGTTTATTCGCTTATGTTATTGTTTCAGTTGTAATAATTAATTTTATTTATTCATAATGAATGTGCTTGCATCGTTCGTGTAGCTCTATATTTTATTTTTAATTTTAAATTTCATTTAGGAATGGAAAAATCAAAAAAGAGGAAATGCCATTTCAATGATAAATTGAATAAGGAATTTCCATTCCTCACATCAAAGAAGGATAACATTGTTTTCTGCAATATTTGCAGCGGAGAATTTTGTATTGCAGTTGGGGGCAGAGCAGCTATTACGAAACACTTGACCACCAAGAAACATAAGCAAACATCAGATGCATCTGCTTCCAGTTGTAAAGTAACAAGTTTTTTTTAAAACTTCAAAATATTCTGAAGATGAAAAACAGTTAGCTGCAATGGAGGGAACATTTGCATTCCATACCATAATTCACAATCAAAGTTTTCGTAGTATGGATTGTACAACTAAATTATTGAAAAAGTTTAATGATGCTAAATTTTCATGCACCAGGACAAAATAGCCAGGAGGCTATTATTAAATCAGTATTTAAAAATTACTGTGACAAAATACTTACAGAAGACTTGGAAACTGCAGCATTTGTACCAGTTTTACCTGATGCATCCAATCATAATGAAACTAAATTGTATCCAATACTAGTAAGATATTTTAATGTTACCAAGGGCATTCAAGTAAAAATTTTAAATTTAGAATCCATTGAGGGCTGCTGAAATTTTGTCAAACCATCTATATAGAGTAATAAATGAAAACAATTTGAAATCCAAAGTTGTTGCACTAACAGCTGATAATACAAACACAAATTTTGGTGGGCGAAGACGCAAAGGGGTGAATAATGTGTATGTAAAATTACAAGATTTACTCCAAAAGAAAATACTAGGAATAGGTTGTAATGCACATATTTTGTCAAATGCAATCAACACGGCGTCATGTGCCATGCCAATTGATGTAGAAGTAATAATAACTACAATTTATTTGTATTGTAGTCATTTTACCATTCGTGTGGCTACTTTAAAACAATTTTGTGAAGAAGCGAATGTTCAATACAAAAAACTTTTAGGATATTCAAAAGTTAGATGGCTTGCTCTAACACCTGCTATAGAGCGTGTTCTACAATTATTTGAGCCTCTCCGTTCATATTTTTTAAATTTAGACAAATATCCTAAAATCCTGGAATCGTTTTTCAATAATGAAATATCTGAGATATATGTATTTTGTACATAATCAGGCATCTATTTTTCACAAAACGATTCAAAAGATTGAAGGTGAACACATTTCAGCTACAGAAGTTAGTCTTATTTCGAATGACTTTATCCTTCAATATAAAACTCGATTTGAAGAAAAATTTCTTCCTTTAGTTATAAAAAGAAAATTGTCAGACTTAGAGGAATCAAATCTGGGCATAACGGAAAAGTTTATCAAAGAAGTGCAGAATTTTTACCAAACATGTTTTCAATATATCGAAGAATGGTCTGAAACAAACATCACAGGAAATAACAGTTTTCAATGGTGTTTTTTGACTTCATCGCAAGTATATTGGACAGATATTGAATCTTGTGTTGAGTTTTTATCTAAAGAAATGCCAGACATTAAAATAGACGACAATTGTCTCTTTGAAGAAATTAGAAGACTGAATGTATTTTTAAATTCTGAAAAATTAATACAATGGGAAAATAAACATGCTGATTTATTATCTCCATACAAATATTAAAGTTGTATTTACTAAACTAGTTAACACATTATTCTAAACTGTAATTTAGTACTCAGGTCCTTTAAAATGCTTTCATATATCTATAATTCGATCCATGTCCTCTTCTTCACCCAATATTCTTTTCTTAAATTCTGTTAATTAAAAAAACTAAAGGGAGATTGGCAGGCCCAAAGATCAGCATTTCCCCCAAAAAAACAATAATAATAATAATAATTAAACAATAAATAAATAAATAAATAAACAATAAAAATAATAATCATGAGTGGCTGAAATGCAGTGCTTTGTTTGGCAGTTTTTTCCTCTCCATTAAAACATCTGGAGTAGTAGGGACTCCTCTAGAAATCTAGAGGGCTGAACCTACCACTCTGCCTTTTAGTAAATAAGAAATTAGTGACAGAACAAATAGAGTATAGCTGGAATTCTATGTGAAGACATATGGTATGGTAAATCAACCACATATGGGTAATTTTTTGAGCGAAATATCTCAATAATCACAGGATTTGTGGATATTTTGGAAGCACATTTGAAACATCAAAATATATTAGAAACAGGAAAAACACTGGTCTAGATGACTTTCATGTTGAATGATCCTCATTTATAGCTTTGTTGCACCCTGCTTTATTAGAAGTTTATAATGAATCATTTAGAGCCAGTAAATAGCTTCAAAGTTGATAAAGTTTAATAATATTGATTTTAAATTAGGTAGATGTTCTAAATTCTGCACATTCATTAAATACTGTACTAAGATATTAATTGCTTTATTGTCTATGTGATTGCAGTGTGTTAGGTACATAATTCATCTCTCTCAGTTTGGATTTATCAAAAATAGTTTCCTAGCAATTGCTTGAATGAACCCATACAGTTTTCTTTGCACAATTTTTGCAGCTGGTTTTCAATTGCTACATTCCTTTTGTACCAGGGTCGCTGGTACAAAATCTGCCTGCCAGCATTGTGTCTTGGGCAGTACTAAAATTTATAGCCTCTTGGTTTTAGCTTGGTGTCTTAAACCACTGCACCAAAATGGCTCTGAAATAAGCCCTAACCATTCTATTTAATAATAAGTAGTTACCATACCAATGGTAAAGTGTCACCTACAGATGTATGCTTCATAGAATAATTTCAATATATCGTAACCAAGGATTAACCAAGTTATGCAGAATTTAACCAGATCACCATCTGATTTATTCTTAAAGCATGCCATCAAAAGAGATATCTGTTTGAAAGTAGGGAAAGAATTAGCATGATTTGAAATTTTTTACATGCAGTAACCCTAGGAATGCGAAATTAAAATTGTAATGAGAAGCAATTGAAACAAAGGACAGAAAGAAAGCCGTGCCTTGCAGTCTTGCCCATTGTTATATTATTGCAGAGTCCCACAAGCAAGCCTAACATGAACAGTACAAAAACTTCACATCCTGGCTCTTTTGATTCTTTTGTTTGCCCTCCAACCTGCACGACCAGGAACTTTCAGTTGAAAAAGATTTATGAAGCCCTCACTTGCAGGGTCAGCCCTGTTATATCATCAGAAAGGCTCCTTCTTAAAAATAATAACATCCATCCACAGCTCTGTAGGGTGGCCTTTCTTGGTATCAGTGTTCTCTGTTTGTCTTAACAATCTGTGCACACAACGGGTCCCCCCCCTCCCCAATTCCAAGCAGGATGTTCATCATCCTGTTAGGCACAGTAGCTCCAGCTCTTGTTATCTGTCAGTCCTGAGTTATCCAAAGTAATTGATATATTGGAGAGTTGCTAGAAACTTTGGAGAGGTGGAACCAAGGATTATAAGGAGATTTAACATATAATGGGAAATTCCACATTGATTTCTATTTGTAAAATAATTAGTCTTAATTGCTAGATGCAAATATAAACAAATTACAGATCTAGAGACTATAATAATTTCTTCCTCAAACTGCTAACTATTTTATACTTCAATTTAATAATTTAGCTTAACCAATCCTTGTTGTTTATATCTATTTCCCAAGAGGTAAATAGGAAATTTAATATCCGTATGTATTTACGTTTCACAATATCCTCTGATTTATAATAACTTCATAGCCTCTTTTTTCCCAATCCTCATTTAAAAATTTCTTTGTCTGTTGTTCTGAGAGCTTTAGCTTCAATAAAATACACACACACACACACACACACACACACACACACAGATGTTTCTGGGTACTTAGCCAGACATTGTTAAGAGTTAATATTCCCACTCTTCTTTGTCAAGAGTCATGGGATTTCTAACATCCGCAGAATAGACAGGAACTTGGGTTTATGCCTTAAACAAAGGATTAATTTTTTCCACCACATAATCTATAGTGCAATTACTAGTTAAAAAGCAATATTTAAATACAATAAACTGAGCAATCTGTAAGAATTTTTTTTCCCGGTAGGACGCAAGCCGTGAAGTTATAAAGACATATGGAATTTACATCATGCTTCACTGTGAATATATAGAATTAACCAAAACTAGATAGGTGGCCAGAACCTGAAGGTGGAAGGGTGGACAAAGGAATTATGGAGATGTTTGAAACTCAAATAATCAAGCCCTACAGGCTTTTTTAAGCTCTTCTGTTTCCTGGGTGTTCCTTGGCTTCTATATTTGATGCAATGCTCAATGGATGCTCCAGAGCACATTGTTTCTTGCCAGGTATATTGTGTGCTGATTAGAGGAGTAGGCTTCACAATTCTTTTGTATAAAGAAAGAGTTGTTCCTGTGTAACTGAAGAACAGACAATATTTGCTGGGAGCATATTGTATGAAGTTTGCTGAAAATAAAGGAAGAAGAAACAACCAAATTATACTTCTGCAGCTTGTGTTCCAACAACATTCATCTCATTTGGTGATAAGTGTTTCAGGATAACATTAATTGAAAACAAATGTCATTCAAAGATGGCCTACATCCAGTCTAGATTGTTATATGTTAATTTAATGCAAGAATTATTTCAGTATTGATTTGCAATTGGTAAGACCTTCTGGGTTCAAATGTTACACATTGTTGCTCACTTGGAGAAGAATTTACACAAGTTAACAGCAATTACCCTTTGCCCAGCCTTCAAACTATTTTGTTATTGAATCAAGATATACAACTGAGAGAAACTTATTTCTTCTTGAGCCTTCATTTTAATTTAGTTGTACATTGAAAATAGCTTCCTTGTTTGGATTATAGTGGAGGGAAAATTATGTGGATTTCAAATATAGCTTCAGGATTTTTTTTGTTTTTTTTAAAAAACTAAATAAAAAAAAGAACAAGCTGGTTCAGCCACACTTCATTGATTTACGCTGTTTTAGTCTTATTAAGCCAGATGAATGCAACTAATTGAAATAGATCAATGTTTTTATTTCATTAACAGAGCAAATTAAAGTGCAAATTATGCTGTCCTAGCATAATTTATTTATTTTTATTCATTTGATTTATAAAGCTGCCCAAAAATTGAGCAGCAAACAGTCTTGCCACTAGTGTTGACAGCATCTGACGTGACCAGCATCTCAAATCCACTGGTGGTTTTGCTTGGCTGGTTTGAATGATCACATTCCTCAAGTTTTTTGCATTGCATTGACTGTGCTGGTGACAAGAACTAGTCAACAGGCTGAAAGTCACCACTATTCAGCATATGTGTACAGTTCAGCACGTGTTAAACTGTACTGTCTTTTTTTTTCCTGCCAAGGACTTAAAATATTTTATTAGAAGAGTTCTATAGGAATACATTTAGGAAACAGCAAACAGTAAACCAGTATTTTTTCCTCCTCCTCTTTCAGTTGTTGCTTAATTTATTTCAATTACTAATATTCTTATAATTTCTTTTCCAGCTTTTTAAAACATTCAAATTTTCAGCAGAAGCAATGGTATTCCATCTTGTAAATAATAAATAAAATATGCAGTATTAGAAGACAACCAAGTTCTCTCTGCTACACAGTAATACTTTATGGCAGCTAATTAGCATATGTCAAGGGGACTATTGCCATATAGCTAAGCTGACAGGATGTCCTAGAGCAGGGGTGTCAAACTGCCGGTCTGCGGGCCGGATGCATCATGCTGAAACTGCACCTACCCCATTGCCGGCAATGGAAAAAAAGCCGGAATATGTCGTGACATGTCACATGACATTGTGAGTTTGACACTCCTGTCCTAGAGAGGTGTCGGAAATAAAGTTGAAAGCAGAACCAAATGGGACTGCAAAGGCAGCATAACCTGAAAAAGACAAATCGAAGTATTTTGAGTCAGTCTGCAAGGAAGAAAAATGAAGACCTTTCAGAAACCTTCCCCATTTGCAATAGATTAGGCATCAGGGGACATTACCTGCAGAAATATTTTCTTGGAATGAAACACCCTTCCATACTTCAAAAAAAGCACAAGGAGGAGAGACCAACAAGAGAGCAAGCTCAGGGACTAGAGAAGAAATAAAGTTTAGATGGGTTCTATTTAATGTAATGGTCATAAGAAATAACTAAGGTAGTAGTCAAATAAATCTATAAATGAAGAAATATAATTTGAAGAAATATCTCAGACATGACCCTTCCTTGGAGAGCTGACATCAAGCTTTAAAGTTTCAGTGGGTTTTCCCCTCCCTCCTTTTATTGTCATGAAAATGCTATCTCAAATTACCTTTCTGCCTTGGACTCAGATTTTTTTTATCTTACATTTGTCTTGGTCATGACTCTTCCACCTACTCCTCTCAGGGTTATTCTTTCTGTCCATTGCAACTTTACATGCAAAAGATAGCAACCCCAGCCTCTCCCCCCCCCCGTTATTTGGGAAAAATTATAAAGGCAATAAATCAGAGATTATAATCTGAGGGACAATACAGCATTTACAATCTTTTATTAATCCAGAAAGGATTTAGTTCTCACTCTGTTTTCCAAAAAAGACTGCTATATAATTGATATATTCTAGCTTTATAATTCTAGTTTATGATTTATACAGATGAAAGGCTTATCTATTGCACGATAAATAACACTTTTTTATGACTGGAACAAATTTAGTCTAGTGGTTAAGGAATAAAAACTGTTGGGTGGTTTGGGGCTACTCTCTCTCAGCCCAACTCACCTCACAGGGTTGTTGTTGTGAAGGAAATAGGAGGAGGAAGGAGTATTAGGGATATTCACCACATTGAGTTATTTATAAAAGTAATAAAGGGGGGATTAAAAAAACTAGAACATATAAATAATACAAATGCATTTAAATAAAGCATCTTTGAAGTATCATTTTTGTTCGGGCACAGTAGCCATTTTAGGCTTGCTCAAAGTTATTCCATTTGCTGCTTTTAAAATCATACATAAATTTAAAACAGTTTTGTAGTGCAGTAATAAAATGCTAGATTTTAACATAATTGATTCTGGGTTCATCTAACAGAATTTGGCATGGTAAATATATATATATATATATAAATAATCTTAGGTAGAATGTATATCCATTTGTCTTTTATAAGCTACAGACATTTCTAAATTAAACAAGTATCTACCTCTAAAAGTGCTGACATGATAATAAAAAAATCAGTCAGCTGTATGATAACTTGATATTGGTAAGCATTCTTGTGAAAGGAAAGCAAATGGTATCCAAATCAACAGATTAGCATGGTGTGTATGAACTGTGTTTTTTTAAAAGGAACTGGAGTTATCATTGGATAGTGTGATATTGTTAATCTCTTAGGTTTTCTGAAGAGTAAATTTACCCAGACTAATAACATGCTTCCTAAAAAAGTCAGCAACATACTGCATATTGAAAATAAATATCAGAGCAGAACGTTTTTGGTTTAAATCTTTTTTCTGTCAAAATGTGTTGAATATTTATAGATGGTATTAGTAACTAGACAGAAAATGGTTGCCAGCCCTAATTTGTGTCATGCATGTTGGTTTAGATGCTCTCATCATTTGGGTTTTACAACATGGTAACATGTTTTCTTGAGCTACATAGGTATAAGAGTAGAAGCAAGATTTTCCTTCCATCCTTCCGAGGTCAGTAAATGAAGAGCCAAATTGTTTGGGGCAATATGCTGACTCTGTAAACCACTTAGAGAGGGCTGTAAAGCATTGTGAAGTGGTATATAAGTCTAGCTGCTATTGCTATTGCTATTCCTGAAAAATGTTCCAAATGATCCCTACTTCAAAAAAAAAAGGTCTTATTTTCTTGCATCAACAATGCAAACATAATTCAGAATATCAGCAAGTGAACTGCATTGTCTTATTGCACACAGTGCTGTTTTAATTATTCCGTTCTTATTCATTCTTGATCTATTTTTCCATCCAAATGTTTTTGCCTAATAACAGTTAATGAAGGGTAATGTAGGCCCAACAGCAAAATAAAATGGATTTTTCTATGACTATTTTGCTTTTTTCCTCCTCTTAAAATATTGATGCTTCAGCATCCTCTCTTTTGTTTTGGCAGTACACAATGAACACCAATCTGTTCATGCTTGTCTCCCTAGGAAGAGTAATTGAAGCTCTGTTATTGTCCTCCTGGGAAAATAGTTAAGTTCATTTGTCCTAACTATTTTTAAAAATGGAAAAATTGGCCTTGCTTAGGATTCCTGCCTTTTGGGAAGTCCTCAAAGTCTTAAATCCTGCCTATACAACAACCATGTGATACTATTTCCTGATCATTTTTTTAAAAAAATCATAACTGGGAATTTTGGCTCTAGAAAGAGAGATTTTTTTAACTGCTATGTTATACATCCTATAAAGCTTATGTGAGCACAAAATATGCATTCTTGGCTCTGTAAATTCAGCTCAGATCAGCATTTTCTCCCTTACTCCTCCCCATTCTGTGTGGTCTCAATTTTTTACTTGTTTATTCTCTTTCTCAATTTCTACTTATATGTAATACCTCTGAGGTGTTGTGGAGCCACATGAACTAGTTCTCTCCCACAAATATTATGACCAACAGTCAAACTTGGCAGGTTGGAAGGCTTTTCATGTATAGAGATATCCTATATATACAAATGCTGATCCTAATTGGAAAAATCATGTTTATATTTGTGGTAGGGAGCTTAGCCTACAATTTATTTACAGATTCTTTCTTTTACAGTTCTTGAGTACTGGATTGTTTGCGTCCTCTTGTCATGCTGATCTAGGATATTGGAATGCTGAATGAAACACTAGCTGTCAAAGTCACCTGGATATCTTTTACCTCTTTCCTTTTTTACTGAAACTGATAGTGTTCAGATTATTTGTACAGCTTGATAGAACTAGAGGAATATGTAGGTATTGTTGTGGGATTCAATATATATCTCTATATATGTATAGAGTCAAAATTGATTTGTATCTAGTTTCCCCTTCTTTAGTGCTTGGATTTGACTCTGAAATATGATTGTTAAAATGAGCTTTCATGTTCGTTCCATTTTCAGACACTATGTACTAATGCAGTGCTATAATAGAATACTATATAGTACAATGTTTAGCAACCACTTAATTAGTGGTGCAAAATAGTCTAGGGACAACATGATATCCTTTTGCAAACGATGACATTGCCAATAAACCAAAGCAAAAAGAATTCTGCCAGGTACCAGTTGAGCATGCTGAGAAAAGAAATTAAGTATCTTAACAGAATGATAAAGCTCATAGAGGTTTGAACTTAGGAACCAACATAAATAATACTGTTCTATTATCCGGATATACTTTTTGGTTGTAGCTCACAGGAAAACTTCTCCTGCAATGAGAAACATTGCTTTAGCCCCTGTTACCAATTACACATTATTTGATAGATAAATATAATAATAATAATAGTACTAAAGTTGGAAGGGACCTTGGAGGTCATCTAGTCCAACACCGTGCTCAGGCAGGAAACCTTATACCATTTCAGACAAATGGCTGTCCAGTCTCTTCTTAAAAACTTCCAGTGTTGGAGCATTCACCGCTTCTGAAGGCAGGTTGTTCCGCTGGTTAATTGTTCTAACTGTCAGGAAGTTTCTCCTTAGTTCTAAGTTGCTTCTCTCCTTGATTAGTTTCCATCAGTTGCTTCTTGTCTTGCCTTCAGGCACTTTGGAGAATAGCTTGACTCCCTCTTCTTTGTGGCAGCCCCTGAGATATTGGAACACTGCTATCATGTCCCCCCTCGTCCTTCTTTTCATTAAACTAGACATACCCAATTCCAGCAACCGTTCCTTATATGTTTTAGCCTCCAGTCCCCTAATTATCTTTGTTGCTCTTCTCTGTACTCTTTCTAGAGTCTCAACATCTTTTTTACATTGTGGTGACCAAAACTGGATGCAGTATTCCAAGTGTGGCCTTACCAAGGCATTGTAAAGTGGTATTAATACTTCACGTGATCTTGATTCTATCCCTCTGTTGCTATTATCTTAACATAACATTATTTATGATATGTTATGTTGTTATCATACATTCAATATTAAATATATGTAAATAATTATATATAATTAAAAGAAAGATTAAAGAAGATAAAATAATCAAAACTAATATGAAATAAAAAAAAGAAAAAGACCAAGGTGCAGAAATAAAACATAAAAAATAGGAAAAAAAGCTTCTATTTTCCTTTGCAGAAAATACATGTATGATTACAAAGTTATCTATTACTATATAATTACAGAAAAATCCACTTTGTATTTATCATTTTTTTCTAATCCTCCAAACTACAAGTCATAAATGTTTTTTCCTAGTTTTATGCAAAAAAAGTCTATAAGCACAGTTTTTTTCTCTAATCCAGAAAACCAGTTTAGCCATTTCTGCAAGTTCTGTTGTCTTCATCAACTATTCCTCCATTGTTGGTAATGTTGTATGATGATGGATCTTTGGCAAAAATTCAGATACAAAAAATTGAGAACCAATGCTACAAGACAGGTCTGCACAATATATGGCACATTAGGTGACTTCTGCCTGCCAAGTAATCTTGTGTGTCCTCCTGGAAATGGTCAATCCATTGCCATAAAACACTGCTTCACAAGGTTTTTGCAACTATTATACTTCTGTCCTGAAAGACCTGCTAGCCCTCCAGGCCTCATGGACATTGCCAACTCTACCAAACCTAGGCACTGAACTGATAATTGGCTGGCTAGCTTTTCTTTTGGCCCACAATTATTTTTAAGGCATATTTCTGCTTCATATGCAAGTCTTCCATACATTATTTCAAAGGATGCATCATATAATAAATATTATTTTAAAAACTTTTCAAATACAGGTTGTCCTCAACGTATGAACACAACTGAGCCCAAAATTTATGTTGCTAACTGAGATATTTGTTAAATGAATTTTGCCCCATTTTATGATCAGTTGTTGCTGTTGCCACAGTTGTTAAGTGAATCATTGCAATTGTTAAATTAGTAACAAGATTGTTAAGTGAATCTGGCTTACCTATAGACTTTGCTTGTCAGAATGTCACAAAAGATGATCACCTGACGCCAGGACACTGCAACCATCACAAATATGAGTCAGTTGCCAAGCATCTGAATTTTAATCAGCGGATGGGGATGCTGCATTAGTCGTAAGTGTGAAAAATGGTCATAAGTCACTTTTTTCAGTGATGTTGTAACTTTGTACAGTCACTAAATGAACAGTTGTAAGTCGAGGACTACCCGTACTTAGTATAAGCTTTATTTAATGTGTTACACTATAGAGGCATGTTTTCATCTGCAACAGTATTGCAGGAAGTTGAAGCAAGACCATCACGTAGGATATGTAGCCATTATGAAGTATGAATAAATATTGAGAAAGAAATGTTCCTATGACTTTGATTTGTAGGAAAAATATGTTAATAATATCTGCTCTGGACAAAGATTCATACAAACAGCAGTGGAACTTTCCCCATATTTAAAAATTGTTGGTCATACTTTATTTGGCTTTTTGTAATTCTCTTCTGTTTCCTTTTCCACAAATTCTGACATATTAAAAAGGAGTGGGGAAGTAGAAATGAAAAGTAGAAAACGAGACAAAACAATTGATAGAGAATAGCTAGTTGTTTTCTAATATTAATTTTCTGTGCTCCTCCTAGCATTCTTTTATCAATGAATTTTTAATAAAAGTTTTGGTTAGGTGGTATTTTAAACCACTCTGTACAGTTGAGAATACATCTTAAGCCTTCCCACAAAAGAGATCGCTAGGGAGTTTTTGCTAAAATGCTAATTTTCTGGAAGACAATTTAATAATTGCTCTCTGTGAACTTCTTAACTTTTTCCATATTTCTGAATGCATTCTACCAGTTTGTCATTTTCTCCCAAAGGAAGTTCTAGGCACATTATATTTAAGATATATGTGGGATCAAGAGATCACACCACAAAGTGATATTTGGTACTTTGATTTGTAGCATATTAGCTTCTATATACAGCTAGTTTGGTATTGGCTTCTAAATTTGGTAGTCTTTGACTTAAAATTGCAATTGGAGTTTCCATTGCTAAATGAGGTGGTCATAAAGTGCAACTGCCTCACTTAACAATTACTATCCCAGCTGTCTTCATTGCCATTGTTAAGTGAATTTTATAGTCATAAGCGAGACAGACACAACCAAGTCAGAGGGGAAGTTGGCAAAAAGTTGAAAGTCCCAAATGGTTCATAAGGTAGGAAGAGCATAAGAGGGTGCCAAAGAATGCAAGGATTATGTGGCAAAACCTGGGGAGGGTGTGCAGGGTGCTAGAGGGTGGTCTGAGGCTGTGAGGGACATGCAGAGAAGGTTGAAGAGATTGTGTGAGGGTGCAAGGAAAAGTCAGCAAGAGCCAAGAAAGATGTGCAAGTTGTGGTGAATGTGCAGGGATGGAAGTGCAAGGGAGGCACAGCAAGGGAGTATTAGGGAGTGCAGGATGGCAAAGGTTAGGGAAGTGTGTGTGTGAGGAGGTTTGCAGGGGTATGAGAGATGCACTGTGGGGATCAGAAAATGTGTGTGAGTGGCTGGGAGGATTCACGGGTGTGCCTGATGATATGAGAAGAGGGCTGAGAGACTAGGGAAGGATTGTGAAAAATGGGGAAGTGTAAGGTTTGGAGAAGGCCTACAGGATGTTCAATGGTGCAAGAGAGGTGTAGCAAGGCTTCTGAGGATGTTATGGAAGTATGGTGAGGTTTGGGAAGAGTGCTCAGCTCATATGGCCAGGGCAACATGATTGCAGAAGGAGCAGGAGAAGATGCACATGTGGGAGACTAATCCTAGCAATAAGCAACCTTCTCTGCTGGCTTCCGCAATGACAGAATAACAGAGTTGGAAGGGACCTAGGCCATTCCCCTGCTCAAGCAGGAAGCCCCATACTATTTCAGACAAATGGCTATCCAATCGCTTCTTAAAAACCTCAATTGATGGAGCACCCACGACTTCTGAAGGCAAGCTATTCCACTGGTTATTGTTCTTACTGTCAGGAAATTGTTCTTCAGTTCTGGGTTGGTTCTCTCCTTGATTAGTTTCCACCCATTGCTTCTTGTCCTTTTGCCTTCTGGTGCTTTGGAAGATAGGTTGACCTCCTTTTCTTTGTAGCAGCCCCTCAAATATTGGAACACTGCTATCATGTCACCCACTGACTTACTGGGGAAGCCAGCATGGAAGGTTGCAAATGGAATCATACGATTGCAGGCATTGGAATGATTGAGATAGGGATATTTTTTTCTCTATGTAATTATTTTTCTCAAATTAAATATTCTTTTTATGAACAATAATAAAGACATACTGAAATAGTTGACATTATGTGGTTTATGAGTTATTTGTGCAATTTTTCTATATGACTTAGTACTAGTTAGGGCTGTTACTTGCATATCCTGGATTCAGCAGGCAAAAACCTTATTTTTCATTCATGAGGTATGTTTTCTCTTTTTGACTCATGTTTCCATTTTTAAGGTTTTTAATAGCACAGTGATTTTCTGTATCAAATGAAAGTATACAGTACTTCCTGTGTATTATTTATCTTTTAACCAGAGTACCTTTGATAGAATGTGGAATTCAAAACACTGATCTTTTGTCATTTGAATCAGAAAAAGGTCCACAGATAAATTAATTGTAACTTTTTGCAGCTGGCAGGAAAAAAAAGGGAAAACAAAACTAAATATTATAGTCTTGGTAAAAAAAATCAAATGGAAAAAGAAATGCAAAGACTCCTTTGTGTGAGTGTGAAGAAAGTATATTTAAAATAACTGAATATTTTTTATTCTCCAGCATGATCGATGGAGAATCCATGAATGGGTTAACCTTGTCTTCCTGCCCTTTAAGACCAAGTCAGTCAATCTTTGCCATGCCTCTCTCCTGGACTAGGAGTCTCCCAGTCACAACTTAGTCTCCGCCCAAGACAGACCTGGCAAAGCTTGGCTCTTGGTCTCAGGCAGAAGCAATGATCAGGTTGTATTGTTCTTGTTTTTTTTGTTTCTCCCCCATTCCTTTCGCTGCGCTGTTAGCTGTTCTTCAGGACTTTGCAGGCTTCAAACGGAAGCCTCAAGCCTCGTTTGTTTCGGCGGCCAGTTTTGTTGCAGGTGCCGTTTTGGGCGCCGCGTGGGACGCTTGCTGTACTTGTCCCATTTCTTTTCTCTGTGCTCGGTTTGGGAGCGGATTGCAACGCGCCAGTTGTTTACTGTTTGCTGTGTTCATTTCGGAGTGGTTTGGAGCTGTTTCAACTCTTGCTGTTACAGGCTTCGGCTGAAGCCCCAAATCCTCCTTTCGTTTTCGGCATGCAGTGGTCGCCATTTTGGGCGCCGCACACTCAGCCTCTCTGCTGGGCGACAAACCCTCTTTATTAGAGCTCCGAATATATTGTCTTTCACGATCTGCAGCACCCGTTTCAGAGCGATCTACAGCTGTTTGATTTATTGGGGGTTTTTTGGAAGCTTTCGGCTCCAACCTCAGCCTTCCTCTCTCGTTCGGCAGCGGACGCCATTTTGGGCACCACAAGTGCAGCCTCTCTTCTGGGAGAGAAACCCTCTTTATTAGAGCTCCTTTCCTGGGGAAGACAGCCGCCTTGCGGGGGTGCGATTCAGACAGATTGGCAGCAATCGTAGCAGCAATCGTCAATTTGGCAGGTGTTTTGTAGTACTTCTGACTGCCTTAGTGCCGGCCATTCTAAGGCCACGGAACGTGAAACTACACAGTAAATAATTCAACGGTTTCCACCTTTGGCAACTTACTGCATAGTGACCGCCTCGTTTACTGACCTTTGCCTAAATAAATTAAAAAAAAAAGAAGGGGAAAGGAAGAGAGTACATTTCAAGCCTTTGTACAAGGCCTACAACAGCCGCCATCTTAGCCCTGGACAGGGCCCTCAATTGAGTATTGCTTACCTCTCCTCTGACTGTACTAAGTGTGCTGGCCGTACCATTAAATTGGTCTTGCCGCCACCAACGGTTACTAGTGTGCTGGCCGTTACCATTAAGTTGGCCTTGCCGCCACTAAGTGGATTGCATGCGAGCTGGCTGTTACCATTAAGTTGGTCTTGCCACCGCTGCATGATTGACCAGAGCACTGCCCGTGCCATCACTGGTCCTGCTGCCATCAGGAGCATTACCTGTGTGCTGGCCATACCATTAAATTGGTCTTACAGCCCAGGTTAGCTTGAGAACACTGGCTTTCCATTAAGTTGGCCATCAGCCACTATCTGTGCTGTGAGTATATTGGCTATTGCAGCCTCTACCACTAACCAGTGTTTGGCTCCTTACCTTTGAGATCCCTCTCAGCACACCACTGAGATGTCTCTGTTGAGATCCCTCTCAGCACACCACTGAGATATCTCTGATTGCAATGGCAGACAACACGGCACCTCAGGCTTCCCAAGGGGCCTCCAGCAGCACTTCCAGGCCCAAGAAGTCCAGGTCCTTCAAACAGGAGACTGCTGGGAAACTCAAGGCCAAGGCTAATTCTCACAAGACAATCCTAAAGCGACCGAGAAAGAGACCAGCAGGAGGCATCACCAGGAGCAACTACCAACGCTTCAGAGCGTCACTGGGCCCTCTTCAATGGCCACCAATTTGGCTCCTGCACAAAGGCCGGCAACTCACAGCTGTGATTGCCTATACCTCCTCTGGTTACAGTGTGCTGGCCGTGCTATTATGCTGGCCGTTACCATTAAGATGGTCTTGCCAATACCAAGTGGATTACATGAGGGCTGGCTGTTACCATTGAGTTGGTCTTGCCGCCCCTAAGTGGATTGCATGTGTACTGGCTGTTACCATTAAGTTGGTCTTGCCACCACTAAGTGGATTTCATGTGTGTTGGCCATACCATTAATTTGGTTTGCTGCCATTGTAGGGTTTACCAGGACACTGGCCGTGCCATTACTGATCTTGCTGCCATCAAGAGCAGTGCACGTGCACTGGCTGTACCATTAAGTTGGTCTTGCAGCCATTATTGACCTTACGTGTACTGGCTATTCTCCAGCAGGACGATGGAGAATCCACCAATGGGTTAGGACTATCTTCCTGCCCAATAAGAGACTAAGTTTGCCAGAGTTAACACGCCTCCTGCTGGGCTGATATCCCAGACACGACTTAGTCTTCAGCCCAGCTAGGACGTTGTGTTGGATCTGGACAGGTCGTATTATTCATTATTGGTGGATTCTCTCATCATCTAGACTGGAAAGCATCAATTCGGACTTTAATTAAATTTTCCAAATTCCCCGGCTGCAAACAGCTGAGCGTCGGCCTCTGGGTCGCTCAGCAACGGAAATTAGGCGATCGGCCGGATCGGGCCGATTCGCCGTGTCAGCCCTCGGCATCGGGGATTTCGGCCGACAAACAGCTGATTGTCGGGCCAGGGCTAGCCGCGGCACAGCTGAGCGTCGGCCTCCAGGCTCGCTCAGCAACAGCGGGAGCTGCAGAGCGTTCCTTAAGGGTAGCGCTGCTGGAGGCTCGCAATTTTGATCCGTTAAAAGTCGGAGCTTGCCGCAGCCGCGGCATTGCAGAAGGCCAGCCTTCAGGCAGACGGCCAGGCTGTTACTCTCCATGGCCCTGTAGCCTCCAGCGAGGATTACTTGCTCCTAGATCCGCGCAACGCGCACTCCGTTGCTGCTGGCTCCCCGATACTGGGCAGCCAAAGCTTAAGCCTGAAGGCCTCATTCTGCAGTGGTTAATTTGAGGCCTCAGATTTTGGCGCGCACATCGCGGCCGCCATTTTGGAGACCAGAGGCCTAGCAGGCCTGACAGGGACAGCCCAAACAGGCAGCAGCCACTGCACAGGGCCTTGCAGGCTGCTTGCAGAGGCCATTGGCTTAAAGGTCTGACCTCACCTCCTTCCCTGCAGGGAATTATCTCAGGTCTAAGCCCCAGACCTAATAGGCCGCCTCGCCATTGCAGCAGTGGCCATTTTGCGGACTGATTACAGCCGCCATTTTGCATCTACAAAACTGCCATTGGCCACCCTGCTCAGATTCTGATCTGGCACAACCAAACCCAGGGCAAACTTGGAGAGGATTTCACCTTTAGCGTGAGCTGGCACGCCTTCGGGCTCCGCCGCCACCACCTAGGCTTTGTGTGCAGGCACATATCACTCAGGTGATCGCCGCCACCAACAAGGAGAGGAGTGCGCAGGCACATATCACCAAGGTGATCGCCGCCACTGATCGGTCAACGTGCGTGCCGGCACTTGCCGATAGCGACTCACCCATTGGGTCTCGTTGCCACAAGACGCCTGACTAATACGCCTCAGTGCATCACTGGGCAGTTTCCAGCCTCTCGAAGCTCTGCCTAGGGCAGTGGGGCGCTCAGTGCAGCGCAAAACCCGGAGCGGACGCTGTTCATCAGCTTTTGCTATACTAACAGCTGGGCAATCCGCTCCTGCTCCTGAGTTGCAACAGGCCTCTGGCCTTCCTTGCAATGGCTGACGACGCAGCTAATCAATCTGCGCAGGGCGCTTCTGGCACTCCCGTCTCAGGGAAGCGCAAGTCCTCTAAACTAGAGGCAGCAGGCAGGATAAAGGCCAAGGCCAGGTCCAAGGCCATCGCTGGCAAAAAGGCCTCAAGGGCCGCAGAAAAGGCAGCCGAGAGGCGAAACGCGGCTCTAGAGAAGCAATTCTCCAGGGCACAGCATATGTCTGCGGGAGACCAACCTCTGGTTCCACTTGCCCCCCAGGAGAGCTCACTCTTCAACCCCCAACCGGCCCTGCCAGGTCCCACTGACTCGCGGGCCCTTTTCCATCAGGGCCCCATGGCACAGAGTACTACTCTGTCCTCTGACCAGGGATTGAACCCCCTAATGGGGGCTTCACCGGCTAGATTCCGCCCCCCACCCGAGGCCACGTTCACGCCCACAGCGGCTGGACTTCGCCCCCCTGATCATCAAGGGGTCGGGCCTGAGCAGCTCGAAGCATTAATCACCCAGGCGTATGCTCAGGGCAGGGCCTTCTCATTCTATGAGAACCCCAGGCCGGAATATGTCAGGCCCGTGGTGCCAGCTCAGGCGCGGGCAGAGAGGCCGGATTACCCGGAATCCGTTTATTCGGACCATTCCTCCCGAACACGGGAGTCTGATCCCGAGGATTATGGGTCAACTGACTTCCAGCTGTCAGAGGATGAGGAGTCGGGCCCAGACCCATCGCCTTTCATAGGCCTCTTTGACCTGGGTTTATTTAGGTCTCTCCTGCTAAAGGCCACCACATCGGCCAATATTGAGCCAGAGCAGGAAAAGCAACCGACTAGTCAACTAGACACTCTTCTCCGAACCTACGGTGACGGAGCGCTACATCCCTTGCCCTCCATTTTTCCTGGAAACTATCAGGAAACAATGGGGGAATCCGGGCACTTTACCAACGCCGGGGGGAATGGATAAGAGACTCATGGCCGTCGCCCCGGCCTTGTCAGATGTCCTGGAGGTTCCCAAGGTGGACGAACCACTAACCTCTCTTTTTTCTTCCTCCACCGTGTCAGGTGACATGTCTGAGGTCTTGAGGGCAGAGGACAGGAAGTCCGAGCTCTCTCTCCGCAGGTCTCACCTGGCATCGGCATGGGCTGTGCGTGCGTCCACCTCTACTTCCTTCTTTGCCAGAACGTCAATTCTCTGGCTCAGGGAACTCCAAGCGTTGCTTCCCCAGGATCAGGTTCGTGCCCATCAGAATCTGGGTAAGTTGGTGGCATCGGCAGAATACATGGCGGATACTTCCCTCCATGCTGCCAGATTTTCAGCGCGCTCCATGGCCACTAATACTGCAGCCCGCAGGCTCCTATGGCTGAAACAGTGGCGAGCGGACTTGAAGTCCAAGTGGCACCTGGCTTCTGCTCCCTGCAGGGATGGACACCTCTTTGGGGAGGCGCTAGAGCCTTACCTTATTGAAAATAGGGATAAGCGTAATGTGTTGGCCCACCTTACTAGGAGGCCAGATAGGCGAGCTGTTCCGTACCCACGGAGACCGCCCTTCCGCCAGGGACCAGGATTGGTGTGGGGCCCTCCGCCTCATCCCTCCTTCCCCAGGCCTGGCCATCAACCTGACCGCCCAGCTCCCAGGGCCAGGCAGCAATATCACGGCAAGCGGCCCTTTCGGGGCACGGGAGGCCGTCCTTTCAGAGGTCACAAATGACTCAAGGACGGACCTCCCCATTGGCGGCAGACTCACTCTATTTTTACACCTTGGAATTTCTGTCGCAGCCACGGGATCGATTCATTGCCTGCTCCGCCCCAAGAAGCCCGGCAAGGATAGGTCTCATGTCCGAGGCCATTTACCATCTGTTACAGATCAAGGCCATCGAGCCGGTGCCCGCTGGCCAAACCCATCGAGGGTTCTACTCCATTCTCTTCGTGGTCCCAAAGGCTTCGGGAGGGTGGAGAGCAATCCTCGATCTGCAGGGATTGAACTCTCATCTTGTCTACAAGAGATTCAAGATGCAGACGTTGCAGTCCATCCTGGCCAGCATAAGGAGGCACGACTTCCTCACCTCCATCGACCTTACGGAGGCATACTTCATATTCCCATATCTCCCGACCATCGGAGGTTCCTCAGGTTCTGTTACGGGTCCCACCACTTTCAGTACAGGGCCCTGCCATTCGGCCTCTCGTCCGCCCCGAGGGTATTTACAAAGGTCCTGGCTGCACTGGTAGCCTACCTAAGATTAATTCCTGTCCGGGCCCAATGCTACCTGGACGACATCCTCATTCTGTCCTCCTCCCTACAGCAGGCCCGGTCGGACCTGGAATTAGCTGTCCGGCTCCTTCAGGCTCACGGCTTTTCGGTCAACTTCCGAAAGAGCCTGATAGAGCCCTCCAATCGCATCCTACACCTAGGAGCGATCATAGATACCGACCTTTTAATGGTCTATCTGTCCCCGGAACGCCGGGACAGCATTCGCTCCCCGATCGGACAGATACGGAGGGAGCGGAGGATCACTCTGGCCTCACTCTCCCGACTACTGGGCAAGATGGTCTCTTGCATGGGAATAGTGCCATGGGCCAGACTGCACTTCAGAACCCTACAATGGTTCCTACTCCCATACCAGAGGCAGGGCACCAGTGCATCCAGCCAGAGGGTCGGGGTCACACCCCGAGTTCTGGATTCCCTTCGGTAGTAGCTCTCCCCTGCAGTAGACAGAGGCTCCCTATTCAAAGAACCAAACAGACTCACCTTAACGACGGACGCAAGTCTGTTCGGATGGGGTGCACACCTCGGTTGTCACTTAGCACAAGGACGATGGTCACCCATGGACCTCAGTCACAACATAAATTGGCTGGAGCTCAGGGCCATTCATCTGGCACTGCTTCACTTCAGCGACGAGGTGGTGTGTCAACACGTCCTAGTGCTCACAGACAACGTGGCTGCAAAGGCCCACGTGAACCGGCAGGGCGGCACTCGCTCCAGGACTTTGATGTCCGAAGCACGGTCACTAGGTTCCTGGGCAGAAACCAATCTCTCCTCCTTAAAGGCAGAGCACATTTCGGGGCAGGCCAACCTTCAGGCGGACTCGTTGAGCCGGTCGACAGTGGACCACTCCGAGTGGCACCTATATCCCAATTTATTCAGGGAGATTTCGGTGAGGTTTGGGCCTCCGGTGGCGGATCTATTCGCCTCGCCGGCAAATGCCCAACTCCCGAGATTCTTCTCCAGGTTTCCGTCCCGGGGGGCGGAGCGGACAGACGCGCTCCGCAGCCCCTGGCCCACAGGTCTACTCTATGCCTTTCCCCCTCTTCCTCTGCTTCCGGCTCTCATCCGGAAAATTCTGCAGGAACGGGCGGAGGTCATAGTGGTTGCCCCACATTGGCCGAGACGGCCGTGGTTTGCCGACCTAGTGGACCTTTCCATCTCTCCTCGGTGGAAGATTCCCCCGGATCAGGTCGCTCTCAGTCAGGGGGTTCTACAACACCCAGAACCCCAAGGCCTACAACTAGCCGTCTGGCACTTGAGAGGCGGCTCTTAACACGAGGCTCGTTTTCAGAGGGGGTGATCTCAATGATTCAGGCCTCCAGGCGTCCTTCCACTAACAGGATTTATGACTCCTTGTGGAAGAGTTTTTGTGCCTGGTGTTCCAGGAATCGCCTGGACATCTCGGCTGTCACTATCTCGCACATCCTTGAATACTTGCTGGAGGGATTTAACAAGGGCTTGTCGCCCAATACCATCCGCAGGCAACTGGCAGCATACTCCACAGTACTCATGTGCCAGGATTCCATTCCTTTGGCCCAGCATCCACTGGTACGGTCCTTTCTCAAGGGTGCTACCAACACCAGACCTCCCGTGGTTCACCGTTATCCCTCTTGGGATCTCCCACGGGTGTTACAGGCCCTTACCTTGCCACCGTTTGAGTCTATCAAGACCTGTTCACTGCAGTTCTTGTCCATGAAGGTGGCCTTTCTTGTGGCGATCACATCCGCTAGACGCATCTCGGAGCTGGCTGCTCTCTTGGTCAGAGGGGACCTATGCGTCTTTCACAGCGATAGAGTAGTCCTCCGACTGGACCCAGCCTTTGTACCAAAGGTGAATTCGTTGTTCCATAGGGCACAAGAGGTGGTCCTACCGAACTTTTGTCCCCAGCCTGCTCACAACTTAGAACGCCAGTGGCACACCTTGGATGTTCGTAGGGCGTTACGCCACTATATTAAGCGGACGTATGCCTTCCGCAAATCGGAAGCGCTTTTTGTCATCATCCACTGTCGGCAGATGGATCAGATCCTGCATCGCAAAAGCCTACCAGGCTCAGTCCCTGCCACTGCCAGGCCGTATCACTGCTCACTCTACCCACAGTGCCGCTACATCGGCAGCGTGGGCTATGCAGGCACCCATTGGGGATATTTGCAGGGCGGCGACTTGGTCCTCGCCTTCCCCGTTTGTGAGGCATTACAGGCTGGACAAATTCGCCTCCGCGGAGGCATCGTTTGGCCGGAGGGTACTCCAGCAAGTGGCATCATCAAGTGGGACACAGGCCCTGACTGATTCCCTCCCATAGGGACAGCTCAGCTTTGGTATGTCCCATTGGTGGATTCTCCATCGTCCTGCTGGAGAAGGGGCGTTGTCTTACCTGAACGCCTTTTCTCAGCAGGACGATGGAGAATCCACGCCCTTCCCCTTAGGACCGTCAGGTCCTGTGTTAGGGGCACAGAGAGCCAACACATCGGTCCATTGTCAGCAGCTTCGCCTTCGTCGTGTCTGGGATATCAGCCCAGCAGGAGGCGTGTTAACTCTGGCAAACTTAGTCTCTTATTGGGCAGGAAGATAGTCCTAACCCATTGGTGGATTCTCCATCGTCCTGCTGAGAAAAGGCGTTCAGGTAAGACAACGCCCCTTTCCATTAAATTGGTCCACAGTCACTATCAGGATTGTGAGTGTGCCAGCTATTGCAGCCACCACCACTACCCAGTACTTGGCCTCTTACTGTCGAGATCTCTCTCAGCACAACACTGAGATATCTCTTATTTACAATGGCAGACAACACTGCATCTCAGACTTCTCAAAGTGCCTCCTGCAGTTCTTTCAGACACAAAAAAGTCCAGGTCTATCTCTGGCAAGAAGTCCTTTAAAGCTGCTGAAAAGGAAGTCAACAGGAGGCACCAGGCCTTAGAGAAACAATTCTCCATAGCGGAAAAGCGACATGGCACGGCGGCGGCAGGACAGGCCTCCCCTGTCCCCATGGAGGCATCGTTTTTTTGCCACACAACACGTTCCTTCAACCTCGACTGCCCCAAGCGACTGGCCTCCGGAAAGGGAAATCAGGTCAGTTTGGTTTCCCCAGGGCAGGGCAGTTAAAGATGGTCTCTTACAGTGAGGGGTCTGGCCTTCTGATTCCCGCGCCTGCGACGAGGGTTAGGCCTCTGAGCCCAGAGGCTAGAGTTCCGCCAGAAGATGCACCACGACTGGAGCAAATTAGTGGCTGCATCAGGCTCAAACAGTGGCGAGCGGATGTTAGGTTCAAGTGGCGTTTTAGCTGCTGCCCCTTACAGAGGCAGATAGTTATTGGAGAGGCCTTAAATCCTTATCTAATTGAAAATAAGGATAAACGCAAGGTCATCTCCCATCCTCTCAGGAAGGTAGATAGGAGGACTACCTCCTATGCCCGTAGGCAGTCCTTTCGTTCAGGGACAGAATCAAAGTTTGTTCAGTTCTCCCGACCTTTTCCCCCAGACCAGACCATCAAGTCGACAGATCTGGTAATAGGGTCCCATAGGGGGCAGGTTGGCTCTCTTCGCGCACAAATGAGAAGCCACCTCCACGGGCCTCTGGGTCCTCAACATCAGATTTGGCCTATTTCTGGAGTTCACCTCCAACCCCCCGAGACATTTCGTCTCTTACCCATCGCCCAAATATCCAGTCAAATGAGGTTTCAGGCAGGAGGCCATTCGACATCTCCTATTGATCCGGGCCATAGAGCCGGTACTGGCAGGGCAGAAGGGATGGGATTTTTTTATTCCATTCTGTTCATTGTTCCCAAGATCTTGGAAGGATGGAGGGCATTCCTCAATTCAAAAGGATTAAGGACTCACTTGGCATACAGGAGATTCGAGATGCAAATGGTCCAATCCATATTGGCCGGCATCAGAAGAGGGGACCTCCTGATGTCCGTTGGCCGGACGGTGGCCTACCTACTTATTTCCATGAAAACCTTCCTGGGCACCGGAAATTCCTCAGGCTCTGCTACGCAGGCCAACACTTTCAATAGGGAGCTCTACCTTTCGGCCTCTCATCGGCCCCAGAGGGTTCACAAAGGTCCTGGAGGCGCTTGCCGCGCATTGAGGACTGTTCCGGTGTATATCCAGTGTTACCTGGATGACATCTTCGTTCAATCCTCCTCAGTTCAATTGGCTCAGTTAGAACTGGCATTGCCCATCAAGTCCCACGGGTTTTCAGTAACTTTCCAGAAGAGCAAGACAGTTCCCTCCACCTGCGTCCTTCACCTGGGCACAGTGATAGATACAAGGAAGGTGAGGTCTACCTATCTCGGGAACGTCGGGACAGCATCCGATCCTTGGTCAACCAGATTCAAAGGGAGCATGTAGTCACCCTGGCTATGCTCTCCCAATCGTTAGGAAAGATGGTTTCCTGCATAGCAATGGTGTGTTGGACCAGACTACACTCCAGAAACCTGCAATGGTTCTTGCTCCCATTCCAGAGACTGGGCACCAATTCCTCCAGCCAAGGGGTAAGGGTTCCGTCACGGACCCTAAAATTCCTTCAGTGGTGGGTCTCCCCAGCGGTGGTCAAGGGGACCTTATTCAAGGAACCCACCTGGCTCATCCTGATCTCGGATGCCAGTTTGTTCGGCTGGGGAGCACACCTGCAATCACAGTTGTCTCAGGGCCGGTGGTCCTGGTTAGATCTGAAGCACAACATAGACTGGTTGGAGCTCAGAGTTGTACACCTGGCTCTCCGCCACTTTTGCAGCACAGTGGCAAGACAACACGTTCTAGTCCTCACGAACAACATGGCAGCGAAAGCCCATGTCTACCGACAGGGGGTACCCATTACAGGTCCCTTATGGCCGAGGCTGTTATTGAGAACCTGGGCAGAGATCAATCTCTCCTCCCTCAAGTCCGAGCACATCTCAGGAGAGATGAATTGGCAAACGGTTTTCTTGAGCAGGATGACAGTTGACCACTCCAAGTGGCACCTGCATCCGGATCTCTTCAGGGAGCTATCGGTGCGGTTTTGTCATCCAGTGCTGGATCTGTTCGCTACTCCAGCGATTTCCCAGCTCCCGTGATTTTTCTCCCGGTTCCCATCTCAGGGGGTGGAGAGGGTAGATGCCCTCCGCAGCCCATGCCCCAGGGGGCTTCTGTATGCCTTCCATCCTCTTCCTCTGCTCCAGGCAGCTCTCCGTAAGATACTGCAGGAACGGGCAGAGGTGATACTAGTCGCTCCACACTGGCCAAGCTGGTCGTGGTTTGCCGACCTTGTGAGCCTTTCGATTTCTCCTCCGTAGAAAATACCTCAAGCTCGAATCTCCATCAGCCAGGGGATTCTACAACACCCAGAGCCCCAGTGGCTCCAGTTAACCGCCTGACATCTGAACGGCGGCTCCTGACACAAGAGTTCTACTCGTCAGACGAGATTACTATGATTCAAGCTTAATGAAGGCCTACAACTAACAGAATTTATGATTCCACATGGAAAACTTTCTGTCACTGATATGGGAAGCACCAGTTGGATCCATTGAGGATCGCTATTCCAAGGATTTTGGATTATTTGTTGGAGTGACTCAAGAAGGGCTTGGTGCCCAATATGATCCGCAGACAAGGGGCTGCTCTGTCCACGGTGTTTATGTATGGCAATTCAGAGTCCTTGGCTCAGCATCCCATGGTGCGCTCCTTTGTCAAGGGAGCAACCAACACCAAACCGCCCGTGGTTCACAGATATCCCTCTTGGGATCTGTCCAGGGTCTTACAGGTCCTCACTTCCCCTCCACTTGAGCCTGTCAGAACCTGCACTTTACGGTTCTTGACATTTAAGGTCACCTTCCTAGTAGCCTTCGCATCGGCTAGGCGCATTTCTGAACTGGCAGCTCTCTCTATCAGAGATGACTTGTGCATCTTTCATACACACAGAGTGGTCCTGCGATTGGACCCCTCCTTTGTTCCAAAACTCAATTCGTTGTTTCACTGGGCTCAGGAGTTGGTGCTGCCAGATTTTTGCCCTACGCCGTCTCACGACTTGGAACGTAAATGGCATACCTTGGTTGTTTGCAGAGTTTTTGCGTCACTATATCAGGTGGACTGCATCCTCTCGCAGATCTGAAGCCCTCTTTGTTTCATTTCAACCCTCTTCAATGGGGCAGAAAGTGACTGCCTCCACTATTAGCAGATGGATTAGGGCTTGCATAGCAGGGGCGTACCAGTCACATTCCCTGCCGATTTCAAGTCATATCACTGCACACTCCACTCGCAGTGCTGCAACCTCAGCGGCGTGGGTGACACAGGCGTCAATTGACATATGTAAGGCGGCTACTTGGTCCTCGCCTTCTCCTTTCAAGAGACATTATAAACTAGATAAGTTCGCCTCTGCGGACGCCTCAATTGAAAGGAGAGTGCTACAGCAAATAGTACCAGAGCGTGGGACATAGGCCCAGACTACTTCCCTCCCATAGGGACAGTGAGGCTTTGGTATGTCCCATTCGTGGATTCTCCATCGATCATGCTGGAGAAAGGGCGTTGTTTTACCTGAACGCCTTTTCTCAGCATGATGATGGAGAATCCACTCCTGTCCCTTAGGTTCTGTCAGGTCCTGTGTCAGGGGTATTTGAGCCACCACATTGAATTGTTGTCAACAGCTGCGCCTTCGTTGTGACTGAGAGACTCCTTGTCCAGGAGAGAGGCATGGCAAAGATTGACTGACTTAGTCTTAAAGGGCAGGAAGACAAGGTTAACCCATTGATGGATTCTCCATCGTCATGCTGAGAAAAGGCGTTCAGGTAAGACAACCCCTCATCTATCAGGAAAGAAAATTCCCTACTCCACCAAATAATTAGTAGACTCTTCCCATCATTTCTTCCCTCTCATTTTTATAACATGTAAAAGAAATAATATATGTAGTTATAAAATAATAAACAGTATTTTTTTTTAAAGATATATTATGTACTAACTTGATATATGTTTCCCTCTCAAAATGAACACTCAAGGTATCTTCCAGTTTAAAATCAATGTAACAAAAATGCAGAATTTATCCAAAAAACAAGTAAATTAATATAACTAAAACAATAACATCTTGACACTTTATAAAATGAGTTCCCAAACTTAGGAACCAAGGCCTTAACCCACAATTCCTATCAAGATAACAAGCCCCATAAATTTCATTTCTCAGATATGCTTACAAGTAAACTATAATCTCATTTTAATGGACCATTTGGAAAAATAAGGTAACCATTACTCTCAAGTGTCCACTAATATAAAACTATATCCCTATTACAATTTACATCATTTGTATAATAACACTGCATAAAGAACATACATTTCTTTTTCACCAACAAGAGAATCTCCATTACAGGAGAAATATTTATTCTAGAGGCTGAAGCAGTTTTTTGTCTATTTCAGGTTCCACTGGTTCACATTTCATGTGACAGATTTCCCCTTAGTGTTAGATCCTGAAAAGTTAAATTGAGGGAGGCAGCTCTGAAGTTGTTGCAGACAAAATATTTCTCATTATCGTATCCATCCATCCATCCATCCATCCATCCATCCATCCATCCATCCATCCATATCTATCTATCTATCTATCTATCTATCTATCTATCTATCTATCTATCTATCTATCTATCTATCTATCTATCTATCTATCTATCTATCTATCTATCTATCTATCTATCTATCTATCTATCATCTCTCATGTTAAGAATAGGGCCAGTTTTACTTTGGAGATAATGATGGCCTACACCAGTGATGGCAAACCTTTTAGAGACCGAGTGCCCAAAAACTGCCCCCTGCCCCCGCTCTGCCTCCCGCCCTGCCTGCTCTGCCCCCGCCTGCCCTCCCACCCACCCGCCGGGCCATGCACCGCCTCCATGACCCACCGCAGATCGCCCAGGCAGCCCTACAGTGCCATGGCAGCCATGCCCTCCGACCGCACCCGCAGCATCATCTGCACGCTGTGGGGTGTGAGGGTTGAGTCTTGTCCCTGCTACCCGGCTATGCCCTTGGCTGCGCTGCTCCATGTGGACCGCACCCGGGGGTGACTCTCCTCTAGGGGGGATGCTGGTGAGGAGGGGACCATGGTGGGAGGTGGGGCTGGGGCGACAGTGCGTGCCCACAGAGAGGGCTCCGAGTGCCGCCTCTGGCACGCGTGCCATAGGTTCGCCACCACTGGCCTACACAGTGGGAGCCATGGCAGAAAAGACCCAAATTTGAGGTTGAGTCAGATGTAACTTCTTTCTAAACAGGACCTGTAGACCTACTTAATGGGATGTTGATATATAATTGAATGGAGAATAGCTCTCAACCTGGAGAATACCACATCTCAATTATTTTCTGTCACTTCTTTGAAGAGAGCTTATTTGCCAAAAATGCCAGACCTTGGAAAAGTAAAGAAAACTTTGGAAATGGTGAAAATTTTGCCAATTCCTCCTCCAGATCTGGATACGGCTATATCATTTTTGTTATCTAAATATAATATTTAAAAAATGTCTGTAAGGTCACTATTCTTTAGATAATAAAATTCTTATGAATTTTATTGATAATTGTTCATCTCTACTTAGATAGCTTGAAAAAGTTATCACTTTCATATGCAATAGTGCAACAGGAATATAAAATAACATTATTGGCATCAAGCTGGAATTCAGAAAAGTAAACATAATTAGGCTGATATTGATATAAACAATATTAGGCTGATAAGTTATCACGTATCAGATTTTTTTAAAATAAAGAATAGAGTTTTCTTTTGGAAGTGGGGAACATATTTTACATGCTGATTACCTAGATCATTAACAGCAAATTTCAGGCTAAACTGCATTATTTAAAAGAAAACTGGCATATGCTAAACAATCTGCCTTTTTTAGCTGTGAGATTTCTTGGCTTATATCATATAAAAAGCACATTACTTTCCTTTTTCTACTATGCTGTTGGCTAGAAGAAAATATACACAATAAAACTTACTTTTTTTTGCACATGCTTTTGGAGTGCAATTTTTCTGGAACAAAACTCGCCAATAAAAACTCTTACCTTCAAAATAAAACATGCAGGACCACTTTAAATGCATAAGACAGAATCCAAAGAGCTACTTTAAATTCCTCATGGACCTCATATCCCCAGTGGAATTTATTATTATTTTCTTTTCTACTTCTCTGAACTTCTGGCTTTTAAGTCACAGTGCAATGCAGTCAGCTTTTACAAATCCCTTTCATTCTGAATGCAGTTTGTCATCAGGTATGAGGGATGGTCCTTGATATACTAGATGTGGAATTAGTTGTAGTAGTTCTTTGGAACCTTGTTATGACATTAAGAATGAAATATGATTGACCTATTTTTTTATTTCTCTGACACTAAGAGTTCAGGATTTGCATTCAACTGCATTAATCTTAGTGGTTTTCCTCTTGGTGTAACTGTCTTTCTGTTTCTTTAATGTATGCATATTCAGAATTTTGGATGTTGTGGGAAAAGGTTTCACTGGCAACTATTCTTGCCATTAAAAGCACTTCCCATCTGAATATCGGTTGCCAAAGTATGTGGTATCCAACAGAGAAAGGGGATGAGGACATAGATTGCAATGAAGCTGAACAGTCTGCACTTCCTAGATGTGACACCAAACATCAATCTTTAACAAGACAGCCCAGTACAGAGTAAAATAAGAACTCTTAAAAAAAAAAAGAACAAAAGGAGAATTATCTTATTTCATTCTCATTCCAGTGGTTTCCTCTTCAGATCCTTTCAAAGAAAATATATTCTCCTTGACATTTCAGGTTTTTTAAAAAAAACAAACACCATTATTGTAACTTTAAATATAGTTTTAAAGTTTTTAATGTTTGCACTTCAAAAGTATGAACATACATACAAGTTCATATAGGCAAGTAAACCAAGTATAGTTGCACAAGTGCACTAGAAAATTTTTGTTTCTATGTATGCAGGTTTCTGGTTTTCCAGTATTAGTACTTGTGATTTGATAAAGTTCTAGTTATAACTCAGAGGATTATAGGAGATTTTATTCCTTTCGAATTGATTATAATCTTAATTTTGCAAACTTTGCAGGTCACCAGATACCAAAAATATATAAATGTTAAATCTGAAAAGGTGTGCCAATAAGCTGTGGTTTATGCCATCTGTATTTTGAACTACCTTTCTTTTTTCTGCTTTCCTAAAGGCAATTTTTCTAATGCCTAAATTTGATTTTTGATAAATTTGATTTGACCTGTTAATAAGGAAGAAAAAACTTTGTAGTTCTGGGTGTTTCACCAAGACACAGAATTACACACTTCTCCACTTTAGTTGCCAGTTTATATTTCTACTTTTTCATTATAACAAAATCAAATCCTGGGTGTGATAGTACTGGAAAAAATAATAATTTGCATAATTACCTAATGAATAGATGAGTGAAGGGATAGGTATCAGGTGAGAAATAATTTACTAGTTTCTTTTTATGGAGAAAAGCAAAATTTGGCTAATGAAGGACTTTTAGAGTAGAAAGGTGCCACATTTAAGGAAGTTGGCAGATCGGTACAGAATATATTTGAGTGATTTGTCAAAGTGCTGCTATTTCATATTCTCAAAATGGCTTAGAAAAAAGGACTTACTACAGATTTGAAGGATCAGAGGAGACAGACTTCCCATTTTCTTTCCAAAATGAATTAGCCAAGCTTAAAAACTTGATTACTAATATATTTTCCAAATTAGAACCTGAAGATAATTCATTTCATATTATCCCTTCATAGTTAGATTATTTAGGTATTGTTGACTTTTGAATGACCACAACAATTTACAGCTGTAACTCTAGGTTCAATTATTATCATAAATCAATATATTCAGGGTTAAAGCTTTAATAATTTGTAAATCTAGTATAGAGGAACTGCATAAGTATAGATTACATACACTGGTTTAAAACGTAATGTATTTAAAACTGGAAATTTATCCTTGATTCTAGGTTGGATCTTTCTTTGTTAAGCTTCCATCTATTACTTTCTGTCCTGGCCTCAGATGCTTTGGAGAATAGGTTGACCTTCTCCTCTCAGTGATAGGAATATATTGGAAATATTGGAAAACTGCTATCATGTCACCCTTGTTAGACTAGTACATTCCCAGTTCCCACAACCATTCGGTTTAGCCTCTGGTCCCCTAATCATCTTTGTTGCTCTTGTCTGCATTTTTTCTACAGTCTCAAAATCTTTTTTGTACCGTGATGAACAAAATTGGATAGAATATTCTAAATGTGGTCTTACCAAAGCATTATGAAGTTGTATTAACACTTCATGTAATTTTGATTCTATCCCTTTGTTAATACAGCCTAGGATTTGTTAAATCTGTTAAACCTGAACTAAGAAAGTTTTACCTGTGCTGACTATGTTCATTTTACTTTTTCATCCCATTTTGTTTTATTAAACATATTTCTATGTCTTAGATTGTAAATCTGATTAGTGACCAAAAGAAAAACTTGTTTTTTTTTCTTCTGATAAAAACAACAAAATATGCTCTTTAAGATATAGTGGTATATAGCTACTTGGGGATTTTTTTCTGTGGGTGTTGTGTGATTGCCTCCATTTTTTCTGAATGGACTGGCTGTGGAACTTTCTGTCTAAATTACCTCAGATTGGTGGTTTGTTTGGATTGTTATAATTTTGTGGATCTTATCTCTGTCCTTTTCAAATGATATGGCAGAAAATCAGGCAGGAGATTTCAGTTTGGCATGCATATACACATATTTCTAAGGAAGGTTTAGCACTCATTCTTGGCATGTATATCCTGGGAACATTTCCCTTGATTTCCTATTTGATACTAGCTGCCCCATTCCTTGAATCCTTGACAGACCACACAAAGATTTTAATTTTTGAATGAAATAAATAGGATTGAGTGAAAAAAAAGAAGTTAAATTGAAGCAGTACATTTCCCAGTTTTGTTTTCCCAAAAAGCATTTTATATCTATCTCAGTTTATTTTTCTACCTCCACTACCTTTTAATATTAAACAAGTTTGTTTAAAACAATTTAAGGCCAATTATGTCAGTGCCAGTATTTGTACCCAGACCTTAGGATGAATATGCGAGAAAGACAACAATTGATGTGGAACAAGAGAGAGAGAGAGAGAGAGAGAGATTTTTTTCACCCATATGAATTACTTCTTGATCTAACATTTCCAAAGTAATGTATACTAATAAAATTGTAAAAATAAGCAATAAAACAGTAATGTAAACAGCATATAAAATGAGCAAAGCAGCAAGTAACAGTTAAATTTGAGGCAATCTTCTGATCACTTGGTAGAAATGAAAGTCAAAACCTGGCAGCAACATGATGTATCTGTCTAGACTATTCTAATAATATAGTACCAATGAAAAGAGTCTCCTTCTAGTTGCAACCAGCTAAGTGTTGAACAGATTCAGCAACATCATACAGCTTTCAAAACTCGGGCATCATGTTACGACTCAACACCGACTGTTAACTTAAAAATCTAGCTTTTCAGCTTTTGTCTGGCCAATAGTAACAGTTGAATTAAGCTCTCCCATTTATATTCTTCACAATAATCTATAGAGAAGCTATATTAGTGATATTTTATTGTTATACCTTGCAATATTCTGCAATACTTCCTGACAGTTAGAACAATTAACCAGTGGAACAACCTGCCTCCAGAAGCGGTGAATGCTCCAACACTGGAAGTTTTTAAGAAGAGACTGGACAGCCATTTGTCTGAAATGGTATAAGGTTTCCTGCCTGAGCAGGGGGTTGGACTAGATGACCTCCAAGGTCCCTTCCAACTTTATTGTTGTTGTTGTTGTTGTTGTTGTTGTTGTTGTTGTTGTTGTTGTTATTATTATTATTATTATTATTATTATTATTATTATTATTATTATTATTATTATATGTTCAGTAATTTATGAACTCAGGTATATTTTAATGATTAAATGATTAAAAACAAATTGCTAAGGATAATATATTAATAATGAACAAAGAACAAACTTGTATAAAACAAAGCTATATATAACAACCGTTCTATTAACACTATTATCCTAGTGTTATACTGGAGTATAAAATGAAAATTAAACAATAACTCTTACTGTTCTCAAAAAAAATGAGTGTCTTACCATATTGGCAAAAAGGCACCCATTGGTTTGTTTCTTGGAGAGGCATTGGAACTGACAAGAGCATAGCTGATAAAATATTATTTCACAATCCCAGTCACTGTGTATTAGTATCTTTATTTGGATCTAATTGATCTTTCTAAACTTTTTAGAGCAGGGATGTCAAACTTGCCGCCCGCGGACCGGATGCGTCATGCTGAAACCGTGCCCACCCCATTGCCGGCAATGGAAAAGAAGTCATGATACATCGCGACACGTCAAGTGACGTTGCGACTTTGACACCCCTGTTTTAGAGGGATTGTTTTTTACTGTATAATGTCTATTAGAATAATTGTTTTGTTTCACAAAGGTTATTTGGAATTTTGAGAGCAATATCCTGAGTGCAAACATAATGGCTATCTTGAGTATTCGCCAATAATGGTCAATTTTTCTCATATGCATAATATTTACCAGAAAGCTTTTTTGTGAAACTGTTCCATGCCAACATCGCCAGTTCTGCCTTCATTGCTCAATTTATTTTGATTATGTGCGAACAGATCAATGTCAACTACCTATGTGGACCTAATCCTGCAGTTCCAACCATTCATTTAGTGACTCTTCAAAGTTGAAACTGAAAAAAGTGACTTATGACCATTTTTCACATTTAATGGCCATTTCAGCATCTCTGTGTTCATATGATCAAAATTTGGATCATATGGCTTGGCAACTGACTTGTATTTATGAAGGCTGGAGTGTCATGGGATCATGCGATCACCTGTTGTGACCTGACAAGCAAATTCAATGGGGAAGTCAGATTCATTAAACAATCACGTGAATAACTTAACAACTGCACTGATTCACTTAACAACCATGGCAGGAAAGATCATAAAACTCACTGAACAACTGTCTTGCTTAGCAATTGAAATTTTAGACTTATTTGTGGTTGTAAGTCAAGGACCATCTTTATAACAGAGTTTTCCAAGAAAAATCTGTGGAAAATGATACCACATCATATGATTGAGGGTTAAAAGAAAGGTAACTATTCTCATTGTTCCTTTCCCCAAATATGTCTTCTAAAATTAAAATAAAGTTGGATCAGATATTTCAATCTGCTGTTCAGTTTAATTCTTGAATTTCTAATGTAAATAAGACTGAGGATAGATTGTCTGATATCATAATTATAACATGAATACTATATTACTTCTACAAAATGTTTGCTTCAAAAATAGTGAAAATATTTGTCATCTGACAGATTGGATTAAATAAAGATTCTGAAATAAAGCCATGCTGTATTTTATTCATCTCATTTGAAAATTATATTCTTCTAATATTTATATTAAGATTGGGGTAGAAAGCAAAGTCTGTTGTGGTGTATATTTTAATCGTTATCAAACAACAATGTTTTGAGATGCAAAATTCCCTTAAAGTAACCAATAAATGTGCAGAATTTGAAAATTAATTTTTCCTGGAAGATTGCCATTTGTATAATAAAATCAAAATTAAAAAAATAACTTTGATTAGAAAGATTTTTTAGCCCAGTTAAAGCTAGCTGCTTTTTTAAAAATAATTTATGAATGAGTCAAATCAAACTCAGTGGACACTTTGGAATGTGTATTGTATGAAATAGTTAATATGTTGTTTGATTGAAACAAAATATATTAGTGATATTTTGCTGTATATTTTAACTAATCATTTGTTTTCTAATTTAATAGTGGAAAACACTACAGCAGTTGGAACTCAAACTCGTATATAGCACATTCCCACCTGTGCATAGCTTTTCAAAATTGGGATTTTTAAACACACTAATTTTCCCAGCTGACCGTATAATGTATTTAAAATGAAGAACATAATTTGTTGTTGTTTTTGCTGGATTAATTGAATACTGTTAAATAATAAAAAGGATTTTTAGTAATTGTTTCTGAATATCATTTAACCTTCACTTTTGACCCTCA
The DNA here is from genome assembly GCA_023970755.1 of Azemiops feae. Lineage (NCBI taxonomy): Eukaryota > Metazoa > Chordata > Lepidosauria > Squamata > Viperidae > Azemiops > Azemiops feae. The sequence continues at coordinate 254,992 of JALGBA010004085.1, forward strand.
CGTGAATAAGAGCAAAATGGAAAATCATCATAGATTCTTTTCCTTGAACTTTTCACAATATAAAAAAAAATGAAGGGGAAGAAAAAAGCAAGATTCAGTTACAGTATTATATTTGTACAGCTGTATCTCATTGAATTGAGGCTTATATTACACACAGTTTGTGATAGGAAGTATATGCTTTTAAAACAACTAAAGAGACAGATCTTTAACCTCCACACTTTTTAGATATATTTTTTAGTTCGCTCATTTAGCTTCTGTCATATTCCTAGGAAGTATTTCAAATGTAAATTATTGTGCACTATTGTAGTTTGACTGAATAACCTAGTCCCTAATGAACTAATTATGAAGGGTGGATTAAGTTATTTTGTTTTCTTTAAATATTGAAATTTAAGAATACTGTATACTTGAACAGAAGATTTTGTTGTTATTTTAAAAAAAAATCTCTTAGAGTGGATATTAGGGATTCTTTTCCAGGTTTAAATCATAGTGGCAGCGGGATCTAGCTGTATAGATTGTGAGAGCTTCATGCAGTTATGGATGATTAAATTGTTTCCTATAACAGGTTATCATTTGCTGTTATCAACATTAATATCTATCTTTACAATAGTTTGAAATTTGTCCAATATCTTGGTCTTAAGATCTTTTAATGCATTTCATTTAACAGATTTACATTTTGGTATTAAGCACCATGCTCCCAATGTGGTTTTGGCATAGAGAATACTGTTGTATTAATTTTTAGAATATCATATAGCAGATGTATCTCAGTTTAACGGCATGTTTGCATTATTGTAGAAAGGGGTTACCCTGGGTTCCTGTCTAGTCAATTTTCATATTATCATCATAGGCTTTATTTAAACTACTCATCAAAGCTTATAAATATAACAAGGCAACATCTGAGTCACCAATCATTTTCATTCAGTGATGTTCTTAAGGCTTTCTCACACCTCTTAGGCTGTACATCTGTCAAACCTGAAACAGTTAGTCATTTTAGTTGAGTTTGCCAAACATGTATTCACATATTCAAGATTTATACAATAGTGATCTTAGACCTTCTTTAAACAAATGGCAATAATAAGTAGCCATTGACGTTGGATATCGAAGAGAGATAAAGAACAATATGCATGTGTTGGGCTAAAGCAGGGATCTCCAAACCTGGCAACTTTAAGCTTGTGGACTTCAGCTTCCAGAATTTCTCAGCCAGCCATGTTTGCAAATCTCTGGGCTAACTTGTATCTCCTTTCCCTTCTCCTGAGTGAAAATATAGGAATGGTGGCCGTAAAGTGTTAATCAGCATTTCATCAGCATCTCTAGGCTTTGAGTTGTGTAAAGTGCAGGGTTGCTGCCAAATGGGCAAAACTACGAACGCAAGTTCAAGTAGAGTTGCTGGACCTTAAGAGGACTTTTCACGCCTGAAGTTTATCTGGTATAACAGTAAAGTATAAAAAGTGGGTGAGGGTTTGCCAGGATTGTATCTCTCTCTAAAAATTTTATCTGCCAATGTTGTCCTTATTCTCCAGTATGAAATTTATTTATACCTATCTTTTTATTTATGTTATGAGCCAGATAGGCAAGACTAGGCAGGCCTCCAGAGAGTTCTTGGAAAGGGTTAAACAAATGATCCCCCATGGACCAGTCAGGCTCCACTTTCAGTCCCCTAAACAACAGCTCATAGAGCACCCACCAAGTCCACAAGGCACAAGTCCAGAGAGAAAGCAAGGGCAGTTCTCAGAACAAGGCAAAGTTTCATGACAGGGAACAGTTTTCCAAAGGGCACAGTGAAACAAAAGACAAACAAAATTCACAAACAAGGGCACAGTTAAAACCAAAAAGCCAGAGCACTTCTCGAAACAAGACGTGATCCAAGGCAAGGCAGATCTGAAGGGAGGATCTTTAGGGCTAGGGTAAACCAAAAACAGTCCTCAAAATAAGGCAGAAGCAATCTTCAAAGCAAAGCAGTTTGAGTCACAGCCAAGGGAGTGTAATCCAAAGACAAACACTTATTCTTGGCAAAAGCCCCTCCTCACGGCGTCTCCTTAAATGTTACTCTCCAAGTGAACCTCATGAGAGGGGTGGGGCACCCTCCTCCCGAGCAGTCGGGTTGCACTGCGCTGACTCTGCCATCTTTCCATTTTTCGCACTCGGGAATCGGGCAGAGGAAGCATTTGCTCATTCCGGAGCTCCAGAGCTCCTCTGTTCTGCTACATGCCCTTTCTGTCTCCTCCCCCTTCCTTGATCAGCCTGAGACCTTTCTTCCTCCCTGCCTACTTTTCCAAGGCCCAATGGACCTGGGACTGCCTTGTCCTCATTCTCAGGTCATTGTTCCTGAGCCATAGAGACTGCACCATCCCCCTCCACTAGCCCCTGCTCTATCTCCTCCTCCTCAGACTCAGGCTCCAATGGGACCATGACACTTTATATATTTTACTTACTGAATTATTATCAAACACCAAAAGAAAATATAACTACAATATGAAAAATAAATAAAATGAAGAATTAATACATTACACAGAGATGGAGGTAGAGATGAAACTAAGTGACATAGGTAATCAAGATATAATGGAAGTAGTCATATTTGAGCAGATTTTAACCATTCACTGAAATGTCTATGATCAATTTGCTTGTAAAAATCTCACTAATTCAGGGCAAACCATATTTTCATTAAAGAAGCAGTACTAACATGGAATTCTCTGGTGCAAGGGATAACACACCTGAATGTACAAGATTGCCTTAGTGACTTTGTCTGAGAATATAAATATGTATTCAAATATCAAGTTTCTGACTAACTACCCTTACTAATATCTTCAAAAGTTAAACAGTAAGCAGGTTAGCATAAACATATTTCTATGCACGAAAGGTACTTTGCTAGAAAAATTTGTTTGGAATGAGAAAAAAATATACTACAGAGGCCTTTTATAAAACTTGACACTGTGTATGGGTCCAAGTCCAGAAGTTTCAATTGGTTGTCTAATACATATTTTTCTGGACTAAAGGGATACACTAGGTCACATGAAAGACTACTCTTTTTTCCTTCAGAGGAAATGAAAGTCAGTAAGAATAGACTGAGTCTCATCACATAGAATGTGCTTAATTTAGCCTTTCTTACCCTGGAAGAACCGATAAACTAATTTTACCCAGAAGAACCTATGAAGTACTTTTCAGGTCTTTTGATGCCCTGTCCACAGATTATGATTATCTACTTACGAAGTTCAAAAAAGCCAATGTTTTTATTTTTTCCAGTCGCGATCTGTCATGGAACTCCTTCTGTGACCTCTCACAGAACCCCAGGGCCCCTAGAGAAAAGCTGGTTATCCCAATATTTTAAGCAACTCATTCACATGTGGACCTCTGTGAACCTTTCTTATTATTGAGGAAGATTAGTGGTATATTTTAAAATTGCTGGGAACACGTTACTGTTATCTTAAGAGAAGATTAAATAGATTAGTTACCTGGACAAGTGCATTTTTGCTGCTGTATACTTAACCCAACCTTGCTTTGAAATCTTGTCTCAAGTCTTTCTGTAGTTCTTTTTGTTCTGAAGAAAGGCATCATCTGTGACAAATTGCAAAAAACTCTGTAAAAACATCTGAGATGCAAAACAAACAAACAAACAAAAACTGATGGAACCAAATTAATTGCTTGCCTCCAATAATATAGGTTCACCTTTCTGTGACTTGAATCTGTCGTAAAAGCCTTCTTTACATTAAATTTAAATTTTCAATCAGAGAATCAATTGTGACAAGTCCCATTTATTTACCATTTTAAAAAAAATCAATGAAAGGTTCTTGTATTCTGTGCCAAATTGAAGAATTCAGAGATTTTTTGGGACTTCCTGAATAGGAGAAAAAAATACCTGATTTTTTGCAGTAAAGCATAAAACATAAAACATTTAACTTCAAAGGAATGTATGAACGGAGATCTACCTAAACCTAAAGAGTATGTAAAAGGAATTTCAGTGAAATAAGCAACATAGATTTCTTTATTTCATAGTTACTTTTAAATTCAAATATGTACTTATAAAAACATACAGGTCTGTTAAAATGCTTGTTTCTTCCCTTTACAGATTTATTTTTAGATATTCTTTTCCAGGTTAAACATAAGCAATTTTCTAACAATTATATAATTAAATAGAATGTTGGAAATAAATTATGTATATAGGTTTGGATGTCTGTGTGTTCATCTGTCTTTTCATCAGCAGAATAACTAAAAACTGAATAGTACAAAGCAAAAGTTCGGTATGGCAAGAAATGCTAGCAAAAGAAAGACTGAGTATGGAAATGGGTTAGTTCAAGCAAGGGGTCCTATAGAGAAATATAATCTGTTTCTTCTTGAATACAAGCAAATCCATGTACTCAGATGCAATATGCTACGTTATTACACAGAATAAAATAAAATGTCTCCTACTGCTATGAAAGAAGTTCTGGAAAGAATTCTGCATTCTCTGCATTCTGTCAGGCATTTTTTTTCAGAAGTAAATGCTAGGATATTGATTGGACCAACACTTTACATATGCTTTCCATAGATTGAAGCATCAGGCATATTTCTAAATGCAGAATTTCTGTGTACGTGAAATGGTATATTTGCTTATTGCTAGATTTTAAAAATATAAATTTCATCATAATATTGCATGGCTCACGAAATCTTTTTCTTTTATTGCAGAGATTAATTTTTTATGGGCTGGACATCAAGCACATCATAGTTCTGAACATTATAACTTATTCACAGCATTAAGGCAATCTGTTCTGCAAAAATTTGCATCATGGGTAAGTATGTCCAGTGTGTAGTGCATGTCAAATACAAAAAAAAGAGTAAAGCAATTAAAGATTTTTCAGAGTTTTAGAAACCATAAAAAAGCTGTAAATTGAACTAGAACATTTTTTGTATTTAGATACTACAGAACTAGATGTACAGTGCCCTTATGTATGAAGATTTAGTTTACATGTCTTCTGTGCCATTCTGTGTGTACTCAAGAAATGATATTCTGAGTAGAAGCATTATTCAAATGGAACTTTTTTCAGTTGAGATATGTTTAGCATCAAATTATAATGCATCTGTTCACTTGGGCATTGAATTAAAATGTGGTCCTGATCTGATTTTTAATTTTTTTCCGTTTTCAAACTCATTTTAATAATGAGACATGGTTTAAAAATAAATTTCAAAAATCTAACTCCTTAGGTATATTGTCTGCTTGTAAGACATTCTAATATATTATTTGTCTGTCTCTATGTTATGTATTACACTAAAAAATAAAAAAACCCAACCCTAGATTACCATGAAATAGCATTTACCCAGTGTGTCCAATAAAAAAGAGAATAATTTGACAATTATTAATTTGATAATTAACTAATGCAATATAGTAAGTGTAATCAAAGGTAATAGAAACAGTGAACATAACTTATTTTGAAATGTTGGAATTTACTATATGTAAACATTAAAAAAAATAAAGTAGGTATTAACATATTTATTTGTAACTGATGAGAATTGTACCAAAATAAAATGATTGTATTATATTCCCTCTGAATGATAAAAATATAAAACATAAAATGGGCTTGTTGCAAGGCACTCAGAGTGGGCTCTTTTCCTGTTAAACAGTGACTCTGTTTATTGCTCAGTTTAGCCTCTTTCCTTCCTTAAGACAGTTAATTTGTCAAATGATCAAATACACCATGACCTCCATGGTGGATATGAGGGCAATCTTACTGTGACAGCCATTGATCACTATTCCTTCTCACACTAATGCGGTAATATGAGCCAGAGCTACAAGAGAATGAAGAAGTATATTCTATTTTCACAGAGGTAGTAATCAACTTGTTACCGATGATAACGAAGCCTTTAGAATGGAATAATCACAATTTAAAAAGTCAAAACATAGTTTATTAGTAAACAATAGGAAATATAGAAATAGGTTCATTGAAAATAACTTTAAAATGGAGTTGCAAACTATCTCACCTTATATTATGCTTACTTCTTTGAACATAATTCTCTACTGTTTTTACTGTGAGTTATTTCCACAATGCTGTAAAGGGTTTCAGACAATCCATTTAAATTTAAATTTAAATTTGTTTTTGCTTTTTGATATATTTCACCAACATTCATCCTAAAAGCTCTGTCATTTAGATTTATACAAATTTAAATAAGTATTACAAAAATAATATAATATAATATAATAGCTAATATATTAGCTAATAAAATGAACAGTCTACACTGTTTAGCATCATTGACAATTGGAAGCAAGCTCATAAATGGATTAAGAAAAGTATATTAATTTATGTGGGTGAAATTTTTCTCTTAATTAAAATGAGTTGTTCTTGTAGATATGAGAGTTTATTAACTATGGAATTAGGACATGTTTATATAACAACTTGTTTCAGAATGAGACCAAACATTCTAATTCGTATGGCATTATGAAAGCCCGTGGTTTCCAGTGAAGCAACTGGTTTCTATTTTTAGATGGACTCAGCAAAGAAACAAAAGTATTTTATGCTGCTTGTTCTGTTTCAATAAATTTTTTTGTGATGCCAAAATGGAAAATAATCAGCTTCTCATAATCTTTCTTCATTACTTTGGAAAAGGCTATGTGCTGTCAGTTCATAATTTTCTATTTCCCTGATAATAACTGTTCCAAATTCTTCTCTTAAAATGCTTTATATAAATACACACAGTTATATAAGCCTTTGTTGGATTACAGTGCTAATATTTTTGGCCTGGAGGTTTTCAGATTCTTTCTTAATGATAATTAAATGGAGGCACATGAGTTGTATGGAAAGTATTGCTCCTTTAGGAATTCATCATTCTGACTTGTAAGGTGTTCCATATCAAAAGAGCAACAAGGAAAATAGTTAAAAAATTTAAAATAATAAAACATGGCAACCCATTTTGTTATTTTCTCATCTTTATCGCTACTAGATTTCAAAGAAACATATTTCACAGTATTAGAATATCATAGGATGCCAAGAGTTTTCTGTTATCTGGCTCTTTCTGTTCATATTGTCTGAGGCGTATCATGATTATGCAGCTAACTTTACACCCACAATACAGAGAGTTGCACAATGGAACCCAACATTCCCCAGCTTGATTTTGGCTTACAAAAATAAAATTTTAGTCCAGTGGACTTAGAGGATAATAGATTGATGAAGTTTTGTTATTTAATTTCTTAAATTTCTTACTTGTCAAATTTTGATTTAAAAAAAATATTTTGGTCATTGTTATTCTCTTTTTTTAAGGTAATTTACCTTCCAATGGCTTTTTGCATTCCACCTTCAATATTCGCTGTTCATCTCCAGTTTAATCTCCTTTACCAGTTCTGGATACATACAGAGGTAATTTAGACATTTGACTATGCCTAAGCAGCCAAATTGGATCAATGTCTTGAAAACCTATATGAAGCTGATTTATTAGAAAATTATTTTTATGACTCATTTGAAAAGAAGCACAAGCTTATTCTCTATTATATACTCAATTCTCAATTTATTCTCCATTATATACTCAATTTATAAGAAGCCTAAAAGCACTTGGTTCCTGTTGTCATATTTGTTTGTTTTGTTTACTTTATGTGCTGCCAATCTCACTATCCACTATCTCAGTTGTCTTAAAAAAAATATTTGTTTGTTTGTTTGTTTAATTTATATGCTGCCCATCTCACTATCCAAAGTATTTTAAACCATAGCAAGCAAAAACAATGTTGTTTTAGTATAATACTATATGTCTTCACTTTATAATAGGTTTAAAACTGCAACACTGTTTTTTTATATTTTAAATATTTTAAGAAAAATAGGACTGCATTTATAATGCATTTATAAACAATGAATCAATTTTGCCATTGGCTTCCTTTCTTTCTCTTTTTAAAATATGTTTTATTTCAAGTATTTTTAATATGCCAAAATATGGATGTGAATTTTCTTGAATTTATGGCAGTGTGTTTTTATATTTTAATACACTTGTTGAACATGAATGATTGCATTTGCTATTTTCAAATTCTTATTTATTTTTTATATAGAACATGTATTATAGATAGTGGTCTTTTCCTTATCAGCTCTTAAAAGGAGAGCTCAAAACCTGCCTAATATCTGTTAAATACATTATTACCACTATAATCGTCCAAACATGAGGCTAAAATAATGACATTTAAAACCTGGAAATAGTTTTGAGTCCTTTCCTAAATTGTACCACTACAATTGTACCAAAGGAGGATTTGTTTCAGCTCTGCTGGTAATTATTTTCTATAATAGGAGAGCTGCTATATAGAATGCTAAGTTCATCGATCTCAAATATGCATCTTATTGATGTGTATTTCTTGATTAGACTCTTTCAATTAGATTAATTAGATTAATCAAGAGTCTTTATTAGAATCTAGATTAGTGTCTTTGGTTTAAATGTTCAATGTTTATAATCCTTGGGGATTATGATAGTCAACATCTGGCACAGCTGGAGGGTATCAGATTGAGTTCAGACATTAACGGATGCCTCCATATTATTCATGCCCTATGCTGACTTAATGTATTATTATTCATTTTAAAACTTTGACTGTATAGACCTATTGAAGTTACATTGAATTATATGAGCTTTACTTTGAATAGTCATGCATCAGCTGCCCTGTAATTTGTATATTTCTCTTGTGTAATAATCTAAAATTTGAAAGTGGTTTGTGTTAAATGTATATATTCATATGAATAAGCTCTATGTGTGCAGTTCCGAGCATATGAAAACTTTCCTGTGCATAATCCCGAGCCAGTCTTTTGAGGTCTCTACATGTATTCATAGAGACTATGAGATTACTTTAGGGATGCAGGGCTCCAGGCGTATGTGACATAATTAGATTGCTTGATTCAGACATACCAGAAAGACCATCTGAGTTGAGGTCTAATAGGAAGCAGAATCCCTTATCAAACATTATAAGTGAAATAGTTGCATTATATACCAAGTTCACTCATAGGTTTAGAAATGTGGGTTTAGAAATAAAAGAACAAAAAACCAGATGCCAGCACTCTGCTCTCAAGATAATTTATTACAAATATAACCTTGTGTTTCTTCTCTAAACAGTTTTGAACCCTAAATCTTCACTTCTTCATACCCAGAATATAGTTATATTAGAATTCAATCCCCCATGAATCCCTTTATGATCCCAACAGGCTGGTTCTTTTAGCTTGTTTTTACTTGCAAACCAAAAATATTATTGTTTCACTCCTCAGTGTAGAAATTTGGCTACCTCCATATTACATGCTTACTGAAGTAGAAAACTGCCTAATCAGATAGGAAAACATTTGGCGATGAATAAATCAGGGTTTGCCGAAAATTTCAAAGTGTGCAAGCAGGCAGACAAGCACATATCCTAGGGTTTTTGCTGTTCGCAGGTCCCCTGTAGAGAATTCACATGGCAAGTATGGCCACCAAGTCCATCTGTAAAAATACATGGCTGGGTTATTTTGAATTAACACAACAACTTTAGTAGAAAAGCAAACCATGCTTTTATTTTTATGTTTCCTCACCAGATGGTCTCAAATATGGATTCATACTCTAAGGGTGTGAGTATGTGTAAGTCAAACTGAATTTGGTAAAGGAAAGTATAATAGTATGTGAAGAAAAATATATTATCTAACAGTTTAATCAGTATAAATAAAGTGACTTGCCTCCTAAGTTTGATTGGCTGTTTGTTTACAGGAAATAGTTCTATGTATTTATAATAATAATAATAAAGTTGGAAGGGACCTTGGAGGTCATCTAGTCCAACTTTCTGCTCAGGCAGGAAACCCTATACCAGTGATGGCGAACCTTTTAGAGACCTAGTGCCCAAACCGCAACCCAAAACCCACTTATTTATTGCAAAGTGCCAGGGCCGCATCAGCATTGTGGTTCCCTCAGGGAGGGCAGGGGGTGTGGCCCACTGGATGGGCATGGCCAGGGTGGTCACAGCAGACTGGGTGGGTGTGGCCAGGTAGGCGTGGCCACCTCGATGCTCTAACACCTCTACTCGAGCTTGCTAGCCGGCCGTTTTGCCTGCTTTGTGCTGGGCGGGGCTGCTGCTCTGCGCAGCGGCGGCCTAATGGACCTGCGCGAACTGCTAGTGGTGGCAGTGCGTGTGCCCACAGAGAGGGCTCTGAGTGCCGCCTCTGGCACGCGTGCCATAGGTTCGCCACCACTGCCCTATACCATTTCAGACAAATGGCTGTCCAGTCTCTTCTTAAAAGCTTCCAGTGTTGGAGCATTCACAGCTTCTGGAGGCAGGTTGTTCCACTGATTAATTGTTCTAACTGTCAGAAAAAAAATCCTTAGTTCTAAGTTGCTTCTCTCTTTGGTTAGTTTCCATCCGTTGCTTCTTCTCCTGCCTTCAGGTGCTTTGGAGAATAGCTTGACTCCCTCTTCTTTGTGGCAGCCCCTGAGATATTGGATACTGTTTATATATTTATGTTTTACTTTAAATGCATGAAAATAATTACAGTTACATATGTAATAAAAGTTTTTTTAAAAAAATCACTATATTTCTCAAAGTTTTCTGCTATACATTTATAGGTGCTATTGAGAACAGTCTGGATATTTTGCTATATGCAGAGTTTCCTAAACTTTCATGGTTCCTTTAGTAGTTTCCAAATTGTGTGTGATAATGTGAATTGTGTGTTATGAGCACTGTAGCAGACTTACTAACAGTTCCATTTATTAAGTAGTAAAATATCCTATGGCGTCCCTGTGAGTTTACTATGACATCACGGGGCCCTATGGTGTGCAATTTTTGTTGTTCAGTTACCAAGTCGTGTCAAACTCTTTGTAGTGAGGACAATCACTAAATTTAAATGTTATATAATGAAATGCAATTATTACAATAGTGCTTGTCTTAATATTTTTTGCTTGTGATAATTGCAAACCAAAAATATGTAACAATATTTGGAAATTTCTGAAGGCCACATCCCAAAGTTTTCAGGATTACATGGAACTTTAGATTGTATCCTCAAGATATAAAAACTGAATGGATATTTGTATAAATACAGCAGTAGTAGCAATAGTATTTGTAGGAGTACATCTATCTTATTTATACTAAATAATAAGTTCATAATTGTTTTAAAATTCCAGGTTCAAATGATTGTACTGAATTTCTTTTCTGTATTTCTGGCATAATCCATGGAAACTAAACAAGTAATTATACAAATCTTAGCCTAATTACTGTTGGATGAGATACAGAAACAAATTCTTTAACATAAATGATTATGGATCAAGGCTATGAGGTAGCATTACCCAAAAAGATGGTTAACACTACCCACCGTAGCAATTTCAGTCACCCATGTGTATGTATGTGACTCCAGATCTACCTTTATTCCTTTGATTCAAGACTGACTGAATACAAGTTGCTACTTGCAGTGAAGATAAGCTGCTTTAAGCAAGATAGTCATCCTTTCCATTTCATGACATGTTTGTGCATCTTTTTATAGCACTTTTGATTGAACAATATTTTTGGTCCACTTGGGTGATGAGAATAGCTTAAGCGCAAGATAGTCAACATTATATATAGCTTGTCCTCCTACCCTCATTGCAACTCTCTCTTGTGGGTGAATAACATATTTCTGTGATTTGAACTGCAGCCCACTGCTGTGCTAGAGATGTGGGCCAGAGGTTAAAATCAACTCTTCAAAGGATCCATATTGTAAGCAATGCTGTTCGCAAGGATTTCAAAAAATCAAAAGTGTCTACTTTGATCAAAAGTACAGCCCTAAGCCACTTCTAAGCAAAGCCAAAAAATATGAATTGGTCTATAATACTTCTGTTGAAAGTCTAAATATGGTATATTTTTACTAAAGCATTTCAGTGTTTATCTTAAAAACAAGTGAAACTTGGTAAAGCAAAGTTAGTGCGGTATTTTAAATAAACTGCTGATTTTTCATTTTATGAACCGCAATTCATGGAGAATCCTTCTCTACTTTTAAAATAAGTAGAATCCAGTTAAGTTTTTATTCAAAAGCAAGTACCTATGATTTGAATGAAGCCTTCCCATAAGCAAGTGTGTACAGGATTCATCCTTCTTAAAACAATAATGCTTTAGGAAGAAGAAAATAGAATTAACTTGAAATGTGAGGATTTTTGTCCCAATCTAAGACAATTTGGGGAGCTTGAAGTTATTTTGGGACAATATTCAAAAGCAAACATTTTTGTTGTTTTTGAGTTTTGAATATTAGAAATAGAAATAATCATCAGATTGCTAGAGGGGATTTGCTCTGTAGAATTAAAATCATGACTCAGATAAATATGTGATTATAACTAAAACACTTTTAGGTAATAGCTTTCTTAGTGAGAAAAGTATAATTTGAAATTATATTGACTTTATACTCAGTGCAAGAACAACATATAAACATGCCTCATTTCACTGCATTGAAATAATACCTTGAGATTAATAAATATTACCACGAATGACTGAATATACTATATTATAATTTTTCCTGGTTTTGCAAGTGTTCTCAATTTCTCAACTATTTTTTATTTATGAGTTTGTAAATTCTACATTTACAGAAGTGTTGAAAACTGTTGTAATGGCTAAAAACCAAAAGTAAGGAGAGGCAGGTTCAGATATTTCTCAAATATGCAATGGATGATCTGAACAGATATATAAGTTATACATGGTATAACTTGAAACTTACATGAGAATGTTTTAAAAATAGAATTCAACAAATATTCTCTGGGACTCCTTCAAAAAAGATTATGATCAAATTATAATACTATAGAAATGAAAAACAATTTGATTGCACATAATCAAAATGATATATTTTACAAGAAGAGGTCATTCTGAATTGTTGTTATTGCTGTGTTATACACATTGTAGAAATGTCCATATCATGAAAACTGACTGAATTTTCTGAATTAACTAAACTTTTGTTAAACATTTTCCCCATTCTTTTGTTTTCTTCTGTTTAATCATCTACTATTATTTTATTGAGCTTCAATCCATTGTAATCATACTGCATGTTTTTTTTCCCAAAGATCATTGAAAATCTTGGCCCGTTGGAGTTTATTCTCAATACTCCTAGTCATCACAGAGTTCATCATGGTAGGCAATACTGGATATTACAAAACCATAATAGTGTATTTATTCTTAGACATTATTCAATGTGAGAAAATAAATAGAATTTTTTTTTGCACCACTTTTTGGTTGATGAATTTTAAAGTAGTATTATAAAATCTTACAAATTTCATGAGTTCCTATTTCTAAATTAGACATTGGTGACCTATGAATATATTATATGGTTATATTACTGTCTCTCTGTCTTCTATCTATCAAATATCTTACATAGAGAGAGAGATATTATGAAATAATTATAAATGATAGTCTTGATGTAAATTAAGTTAATAATGATTAATTAAAATTATTGACTATTTAAGTAATAATAATGACTACCTTTGCCATTTGTGTTAATGTCTCGTTTCACCTTAATATATTGTTTAAATCCAATGAAAAAAATTGCTTTATGTTTTCTCTTTAGGCAGAAATCCATATTGTATCGATAAAAACTATGGTGGCACATTAATTATTTGGGACAGAATTTTTGGTAAATCACTTTTTTCATTACCTTATGTTTAGATTACTATAAAATGCTCTTTGAAGATTACTTACAAATTTCTGAATGCTGTTCTTGCTTGATAACAAAACAAGGTTAGTTCAGTAGAATCAGTAGTTCATTTTTTCAGGTTTCTGGTATTTCCCTGACCAGAGTCTCCCTGACTTACACACTATGGGAGGGTATGATTTTTATTACCTTTCTCTATTAGGTAGTTATGATGCTGGCTATGTAGTAAGTAGATGATTAATTTATTATATATATTAACATATTTTTGTTTAGTGTTACAGCTTTCTGGTTTTAAGGTTATTTTATTTGATGTTATAAGCCATCCAGGGGATGGCCTGTGGATCATATATATGAATGAAAATTTATTTTTCAAACATTGTGTTTATATTCCATATAGGTACCTTTGCTGCAGAAAAAGATAAAGTTGTATATGGTCTGACACACTCCATAAATACTTTTGAACCTTTGAAAGTTCAGGTAGTCATTATTAATTTTTCCTATGTTATTTTTATGTTTTAATAAAAGATCTAGATCAAACTGTCTTATTTTTTTCCCCTAGGATGATGATTACGTTCAAGCATCATTGCATCTTATGGCTTAGAACAAGGGTACAGGCCAAAAGCTCTAAAATAGTCTCAGACTTTTTTTTTTTTTTTAAAGAGTAATCCTCATCTAAAAGAAATGCAAAACTGTTGTCCTTTTGTAAGGACAAAAAAAAGGCCTTTCTATTTTGCCTAGTCTGTCCTCTTAGAGCAGCCTTTTAATTCCCACCTTCCTCTGTGCTTTCTGCTCCTCTTCTGCCCACCTTTTTCATTTCATATTATTGTACTTTCATTGTTTATTTTTATTCATTTATTGCTTTGCTATTGTTATGTTTACATTATTTTTATTTATTTTTTTAATTTCATTTGGAAGCTGTCTAGAGTAGCCCCATAGTAAGATAGGCGGCAAATAAATTTAACAAAAAACAATACATAAAATAATATTGGTCTTGCCTTTGTTTAATGAAGCTCTCAAACATTAAAATGTCTATGGAGAGTCTCTGTCATCTAGGTCATGGTTGTTCCAAAGGAGCTTTTCAAAAGGCAACTGGACTTTCTTTGTTTTTCCTTAAAGACATTTCGCTTCTCATCCAAGAAGCTTCTTCAGTTCTGTCTGAAGAATTGAGGAAGCTTCTTGGATCAGACTCGAAATGTCTTCAAGGAAAAACAAAGTCTAGTTGCCTTTTGAAAAAGCACCTTTGGGTCAACCATCAAAAGTTGTCTCCCTGATTAAGTATAGATATCTCCTATAATTATGACATTGCTTTAATAAAATAAGTGATCTCTTGTAGCCACTGGCCTACCTTACATTACATTGTCATTTACAGTACATTATCAGAACTTTAAATTATATACTCGAATGAATTATAAGACATTGAATAATTTTAAATGCTTATTTATTTCAAATATTTTGTTCAGAATAGGCATTGCCCGAATGGGGCAGACATTTTTGTGTTATTTTTTTTTTGTGTGTGTGTGTGTGTGTGTGTGTACTCACAAATAGTTTGTTTTCTAAAGAAGGAACTGCAAGGATGAAAAGAAGTAAGTTAAACATGAATTTAATATTCCTTTTTCATTAGCCCATTGAATGAATAAATCTTTGTTCCAGCAACAATGCGCTGTAATAATAAAAAAGTCAGGCTGCATGTACATTTTTTTTTTTTTTACAAAATAGTTCATAATACTGTATGTCATTTTAGCAGTGGCCAAAGACTTTCTAACTTTTTCAGATTTTTCTCACTTTTACATTATTTCATGCTTTTTTAAAATTGTAACATGCTTCTCAAATTGTCTTTGGTCTGAATTTGCACACTGGGTTGTTTCATGTGTCAGCTTCTGTAAGTTTTGTGCACACTTTCACATTTATCTGCTCTCTCTACTCCCTTTTTTATTACTATAGTATGACCACAAGATAGAGACTGAAGATATCTATTGTCATTTTCAACTAGCTTGAATCAAACTAGATTCTGAACCTGGTTTATTTCCTTAAAACATACTGACAAGCAAAAGTTTTAAATATTTTGTTTAAATGTTTTTGTTTTGGTGAGTGATTTTGTTGCTTTCTTCTTAGGGCAAAGAGAGAAAGTGATTGGTTAAAGTAACCCAGTTAGGATCAGACCGCAATATGTCTCAGTTTCTGGCCTGGTGTCTTAACCATTATATCAATCACTAGCCCTCCTTAAATCAAGTAGCGCAACTGAAGTAAAAGTAAAAAAAAATATCAATATTTCCATTCCAGTGGAATGGGGAAGAAAGCATTGGAAACTCAAAAATTGCCAGTGGATATTTAAACTATTTATCTTCTCAAAAATATTCAAGCAAAGTTTTCTAAAATTTATATTCAAAATTTGTAACAATGAGAAACGAAAGCTTCTCTTTTGTTTTGTATTTTCATTAACATTTAATTATGAGCAATAGAAATCTTGATGTTTTTCATTCCTACAGTTTCATCATTGTGTTTATATGTGGAATATATTTTGGAGCACACCTGGATTTTTCAATAAGCTTTCAGTTATATTCAAGGGACCAGGATGGGCACCAGGCAAGCCAAGACTTGGACTTATTGAGGAAATTCCCGAAGTAAGTATAAATGTCCATTAAATCTTAAGTAATTTCCAGATACTATAACCCCGGGTATTTGCAAACAAGCTGTTTTAATATGTATGGGTTTTCTAAAAGCCAACCCACTGAACTTAGTAGGGTGCATTTTCCAATACAGAGGATCAGTTTTGAGTTTTTTAAAAAAGAATTAGTTGGCAGTTCTCAGCACATTTAATTGAAAAGCAATTACTTTGATTTTAATACCACTGGTGCATAAATCTATATCTTATTTATTTTAATTCTGTTTCCTAAACAGGTAGGTAAATAGATAGGACTGCTTACTTATTCTTATTTCCTATGTGGTGGGAGGTAGGATTTCATAGAATTAGAGGATTCCATACAAACATTTCAGTATTGTAGGCTGATAAATATACTTGCTTTATAGACATTAAACATGATATTGGTGAGAAAGAAAGGCAATGAAAAAGTGGGGGAATGATTACATCTAACAATTTATAAATGTTATATAAATATGCATAACTATTGGGTGGGAGTGCGGTAGCTCACCTGGTTAGAATGCTGGTCTAGCAGTCAGAAAGCCTGTGTTCAAGACCCGACTGTTGCTATGATACGGGATGAACTCTCATCATTAGCTCCAGCTCCTGCCCACCTAGCAGTTCAAAAGTGTGCAAATGCGAGTAGATAAATATTTTGGTAGGCACATTAATGAGGACATGAAAGCAGCCCCCAACTGGGCATCCCCTGGCAACTGTGAAGTCACCATCTAATTCTATTAACCCGGAAGCACCTTGATGCTTCTGACAGGAAAAGAACAAAAATAGCTATTGAGTTGATTAAAGTAATAAATCAGTTAAAGATATCTCAGGGAAAATTATTTTCAATAAAGGTAAAGAGAAATTATCAATAAAATATATGTGACACATTTTAAATTATTAATTATTTTAATAATAAAAACAATCTCTTTATTAACTATAGGTCACTGGGAAGGAAGTTCCTTTCAACTGCAAATTGCCAAGCTACATATATATCTATGTAGTAATGCATTTTGTCTTAACGGTGGTATTTTATGATGACTTAACTATTTCCAAATATGTAAGTAAAATTAAATTTTACTTAGAAAAGCTACTTTTATTTTTTGAAAAAAGAAAATTAGAATATACAAATTGTTTGCATTGCTGATAACAATTGATGAATAAAACTGAAAAAAAGTTGAAGGATAGAGTACAATATATTACTGTATCTTGTGAGAAATGATTGGCTAATTATCTTTTAATATGTGTATGATTTAAATATGGCAAGAAAATGGTAATTTGTATTTGTCATTTCTACAATTTTTAATCTTATGCTTTAATGTTATGTTCATTCCTTAACCAGTATAATTATGATTTCCCATAACAAATGATAAAGTAAGTATACAGCCATTAATATTTAGTGGAATTTGTTCAAAGAAATAAGAAGTGGCACATTTGTTAGCTACTTAACAACATTGTGTCCTATCTAGGAAAAATCTTTTTTTTTAGTTGCATTAATAAGGTGAACTGATTGAAGACGTTGGAAAATTTCCTAGGTTCTCCATTAAATGTCTCTGGTGAGGATATAGGGCATTTTTCATGGTGCAATAATCAGAGCTAGGGCTAGCTTATTATTAGGTGCCTGCTATATTCATGGCTTTTGCTGGTTGAACTAACTGTTCTTTTAAAATCTATAATTGAAATTATTATTTTTATAAATTCTCATAAAATGAGAATATCAAAGAAAGTGCCATGGTTCCAATAGATGAGACCAGAGAAAATAAAAGAACTCCGAAACAATATTCTTCCTCAAAGAACACTTTTAATGGCTATATAGTATTGGCACGAACAAAGGTGAAACCAAGACTGAAGTTCCCACCCCTGGTTACAAAGTTTCAAGTTGAACTTCCTTTCCCTGCAATGTGTCATAAATCACAATCTCCAATTAACTGCTTTGGCAGGCTTTCTAGCGGAAGTTTTAGCCCACCAAAACTTAGGTAACTTGACCTTGGTCCCCACAGAACAACTTATTGTTATGTCTAAACTAAGAGAATACATCTCTCCCCCTCCCATTACTGTGGCAACTGAAAACGAAGCGAAGATGGCTGCAGCCAAAATCGTTTGAAGTTTGATAGTCAGATCCTCTAGAGAAGAGAGAAATCCTATGGGCAGAAAAGGAGTTAGAGTCAGGAATCACCTTTAGGCTTATTCGGATGTTTATCATAAAATTTACATATTAATCTATCAGCTTTTACATCAGTACTTTTAATCCAGGTGGCCTCTGATAGTGGGTATCCTTTCCACTGCACCAGATACTGTAACTTTCCCTTGTATAATCTTGAATCAAGGATTCATTTTATTTCATAATGAGTCTCTCCCTCCATGACAAGGGGACCAGGTGCCTGTCTTGGAGGAGGTCTCAAGGAGGACTCTCTGTATGGTTTCAATAGGCTGCAGTGAAACACAGGGTGAACTTTCCCTAAAAGGCGAGAGAGCTTTAACTCCACAGTGACTGGGTTTATAATCCGCACTATGGGAAAAGGTTCAAGGAATTTTGGTCCAACTTTTTACTAGGTAACTTGAGTCTTATGTACTTTGTAGAGAGATAAACTCCCCCCTCCCATGAAATGGCCTCTGGGGAGCTCTTTTCTTGTCTGCCTGTTCTTTGTAAATTTTTGAGGCTTTTATTAGAGCCGCTTTTGCATTGTCCCAAACAGCTTTCTAAGAAGTCACCCATTGATCTAAAGTTTGAGAAATGGGAGGGTCCTGAGGGAGCTAAAGCATGGGTATGAACTCCTTGCCGATAGCTAGTGCTGCTTGCCGAGTCCAGTGCTGCTATGCACTGTGTTATTGTAAGCCACCTCAACAAAGGGGAGGAGGTCAGCCCAGTTCGTTTGCTGATAATCAACATAACATCTGATGTATTGTTCCACCATTGCGTTAGCTTTTTCAGCAGCCCCATTTGTAGATGGATGAAAAGCAGATGGATGGACCCAATAAGTTTAAGAAAGTCTCTCCAAAACTTTGCAGTGAATTGCACCCCCCCCTATCTGAAATCATCTGCTTTGGAGCTCCATTGAGTCGGTAGATATGCTTGAGAAACATTCTTGCTAGTTTCCTTGTGGAGGGGAGACCGGAGCAGGCAATGAAGTGAGCTTGCTTTGAAAAAAGATCAATCACAGTCCATATTATCGTATTTCCCCTTCTTTCTGGTAATTCCACAATAAAGTCCCTAGTTCTTAAGGAAACTCCTGGTGCCTCCTGTTGGGTAAAGGGCAGGAAGTCAGATATTTGGCTTACATAATCTTAGGATGGCTTATCCTGGTCAGTAAGAAAAACTCTTGAGAGAGGACCATTTGTTTCTCCATCATTATCCTGCTCTGATTAAGAAGAACCTTGCTTGGACAGATAACATCAATTTAATAGTATTGCAAAATGTAGACCAGTGATAAATACAAAGCAGGCAATAATTGTTCAAAAGAATAGTGTTAGAAAATAATGGAAAAACTGCATAAGAATCAACATTTCAGGATTCTTGGCCTAGGCAAGTAATAGAGAGACAAGCTAGACAGAAATCTATGTGGCAGGAATCCTCAAAAAATCTAGAACTATTGTGGAAATAAAGCATGTATGTGAATAATATAACTTGGCATATATCTTCAGTATCAATTTTCCACTACGATGAATTATGAAATGCCCGTAGACACAACTGGAGCTTTTTCCTTGGCTATGTCACAAATATGGCATTGGTCCATATATAGAAACAACTGTTTTCCTCATTTTTAGACATATGTTCCATTCTATAAAGCACTTGAAACAGTATATAATTTTATAATTCTCATTACTATAGTGACTTTATCTTTGCTGTTACACACAAACACATAATGTTTTTTTCTGTCCATGAAGTTCCTCATCCCAGCATGAAATGTTTTTCTTGGACAAAATAAGAAACACAGGAAAAAAAATATTTGGATCAAACCCCCGCACACATTTGGGTAGATGATTCTTCCATAAACAGGTTTAAATAAAAGCCCAATGGAAAAAAAACCCTCCACTGATTTCTAAAAGGATATGACTCTATTTCAAATTATATTAGACGGAAATATCTTGAAACTTAATAGTTTGAGACAGCAAGAAATGTTCAGTTTAGTTTTCTTTCAGATCTGGTTCTATGTCCTTTTCTTCTCACCAGGACCTAAATTACAATTAATTCTGACCATTTTTGGTCTTAGTAAGGAAAGGTGGATGCTGACAATGAATCATTGGCTATGCATGTGATATTGTTGGAAACAGTTTTGTTTCACTAAAAATGGCTTGTGATACCAAAACTGCAAATGATGGTATCTAGCAGAAAAACTGGAATGGATTTATTTGGCAGGAGAAAAATAAATAAGCTAAGTATCAACTTCTTGATTTGAAAAAAATGGAAAAATAAGAGTTGTTTTATAATTCTTTACTGAATGCAAAAGTTTGGATTTTGCTTTGACTAAAACAAAACTAAAGGCAGGTAGGAGGTTAATGGATTCAAAAGCAGTAAACACAGAAATGAGGTAAAGCTGAAAAGCTTTATTAATCAAAGCATAATATAGATATGAAATATTTCCAGATAGGGCAATATAAAGACATATGGCAACAATCAATAGAATTTCTGAATTTGAAATCATAATGTTCTGATATTATTGATAAAAGGTCTGAAATAAGCATATCATCCTCAGCTCATATCTTGTTTAAAAATTAAAGACAAAGAAAAAAGGCCCGTATTCACCTACCTATTGGTTTACAACTTATATAAACCATCAAAATGCAGGTTTGAGCTCCATTCTCAGTACAGAATGAAGCTGCTCCTTCGACCAGGCTGGTGGTGCTGCCGCTGTGAGATGAGTGGAAAACACCCCCCCAAATAAGACATAGTGCCTCTTTTGGAGGCAAAAAAACCAAAAAAATAAATAAGACCAGGTCTTATTTTCAGGGAAACACGGTATTATCACTTGTCTGATAACTATTTGGTAAATTTTAAATTTCAAGTATAGAGAGATTTTCTGATTGCATAGAACATCAGTAATAATGTTAATCTCTATTTAGTCATCCAGTAGTGTGCTACATTTTGAAGTCATATTTGAACTCAGATATTTACCTTGGGTAACATTACTGAATTTGGATCTACCTATCTTGACTATATTATTGGTCTGGACATTCAATTTTGGTCAAGATATTGGTCAAGATATTCAATTTTCAATTTTCTTAATGCTGAGCTTCAGTACAGTCATGAAGATGCATATCCACTCCTGTTATATAGTACAATTTAGAAACTGTTTTGCTCATGTTCATGTTTTGCTGCTGATCATAACATCAACAGGAATATAGCATTAAAGGGTGTTGTGATGGGAGGTCACAAGGGCTATACAGGAATGAAGGCAGTGGTCAGAATGTGAATTCCTTATGGACACCAGTATAGATAGAAAAAGTGTTTTGGCACTGAAGAGTCCCTAGTGCTCTTTGACCTTAGTAGTTTTCTTGTAGATGTTTTATTATCAAAACTAGTTATTGATAATGGTATTATCAGTGCTAGTGATGATGAGTGCTAGCACTGATGATGTTACCTAGTTTGGATAATGAAATATCTGCAAAAAAACAACCAAGTTCGGAGTGCACCAAGAACCTCTCATTTCAACCCTGACCTACAAATATTCTCTTTTATTGCTTCAGCACTTGTTATTAAGCTGGTAACATTACAGAACAATAGTTGTAGCCAGCAGATTCAGGGCTTAGGTAAATGGTATAATTTAATTGATATCCAAGGAAATGTGTGAGGTCACATACTTTTTCCTAGGTCAATAAGTATACGTTGGTGTATAGGGTTTTTTCCCTTCTTGTTCTCAGTAGGCAGGTAACATATATTACATCAGTTTCACAATTCTTGATAAAACCACAGTGGTTTGGCTAAGTATTGAAATATCAAAAGCATACATTCAAAAATGTTCATCATATAGCAAAATATCAAATTAGCTTCTACTTTGAGCAGTGATGTACCTTGTGTTTGCCTTTGTAAGTGGGATTGTTGTATTAGTTTGCCAGACTGATGATAGTTCATTTCTTTCTGCAATTTGTTGAGCAGTACTATAAACCATTCCACTCCCTGTATTATAAGCAACTTCCCAATTGAAACTTCTATTTTTCTGTAAGGGAAAAAAGTTTAGTCTAAGTCACTGTGTATTTAATTATATAAAATGTGCTAGTAACTATATTGTGCTGAAAATAATTATTGCAGTGAACTATCCTCTTAGCATCACTTTTATCAGAAAGTATGAAATTGGATCTGTAGTCACAATGTTGGCACAAATGAGAAATTCGGGTTGGCTTATAAATTGATTAAGTAGTGTGCATATTTAAAGCAATGGATCTGTTTTTGTAGTTTAATAGACGTTGAAACTTTGGGGATAATGACTGCCTTTTGAATCTTCAGCAAACCCACTCAGAAATGGCCTGTGTCAGATGACCTAATGAGTTCTCCATACCCAGAGAAAAAGAATTTGTGCTGCTGCTGAATTTGAGGCTCCTATTCAACAGCATCCTTGTTGATTGCCAGTGTCTCAGCTGCCATGTCTTTTCAGAAATGATAGCTTTCAAATCATCAACACTATGTTCATGACTGTCTTCTTTCTATAAGCTGTCCTGTCTAATCATCAAAACCATAAATCACAAGTACACTTTTTAAAATTTTAAACAAAAAGTCTTTAAGGGATTCCAGTCACTAATAAATAAAGATAATAGATATTATCTTTTTTCTAATCAAACAATTTAACTTAACCATTTTAGAAAGTTCTGTTATTTTCACCAATCATTCCTCATTGTAGATATTGGCAAATATTTCTGCTGTACATATAATAATCTCACTGCAGTTATCATATATAAAAACAGTGTTACATGACTGCTTATCCAATTGTCCCAAAGTTCAGTTAAATATTAACCTTTATAGGAAGTCTTCAAATTACAAACACAATTGGAACCAAAACTCTAATCATAATTTATTGCAGTCATAAGTCGAACTACCCATGTGACATTTTTTTGCAGTGGTCATTAAACAAATGCCATATTCTTCCGAATAAGGCTTTTTTTTGCTGGAAGCTGGCAAAAAACATCACAAATCACAGTCACATGACCATGCAATGCTGCAACCAATCATCAAGGTGAGCTGTTTGCAAAATGCCTGAAATATGGTCATGTGATCACATTTTACGATTGCCATAAATCATCCATTCAAGGCCATTGTGACTCCCGAGTAATTGTAAAATGACAGATAGCCCTGTTGTTCAGGTTCTTTATATATTCTAGATTATTTTTCTGCCAACAGTACAGCATTTTATAAAAAATCTATAATGTAATATAAATTTCAATCCTTTCAACCGCATATTTCCCATTTTCCCATTTGTATATTATAACCAGTGTCTGAATTGAACTGAATATGCTTAATATTCCACTTGATTCAAATATGAAGAGTCCACATTCAAATAATATTATTTAATAATATTATTTAATATATTGAATAGCTAAGAAGCAGAAAAATACATATGACATTAAACTGTCTGACTTATTTTCTTTCCATACTTCCACCTCTCCTTTTAGCAGGATAATTTTTTTCAGTTGCTAATATTCTCCAGAGAATGCAGATTGGAAAATATAAAGATCTAGTGCTACTAAGAGAAAAGCTGGAGAAAGGAGGCAGATATGTGATATGATATTTATTTAGAAAACAGGTCTACCACTTTGTTTCAGGTCACTAAAGGTTCAAATAATGTCAGGAGAATAAACCATAATAAGAGTGAAAGAATTATTTTCAAGAGTAATATTGTGCAAAGAATTATTTGGAGGAAAATATCCAATTTTTGTAACCTTCAACTTTGAAACTTAAAGACATGAAGGAATAGAGGAATAGAGAATCTGCAGTAGATTTGCAGTTGTAAAGTTTAAAGTATCAAACTACTCAAAAAGCAGACAGTAACAAACTCATATAATTGAGACTGAAAGTTCAGACTACCTCACTGGGAAGTTTAGAACACAATATCTCTCCAGAGACCTAACCTAAATGAGTAATTTGTCTGCTTGTTGTTTTAACAGACGTTATCACAGGTAACTCTTCTCATGAGACTTGGCTACATTGTCCTGACATTGACCTCCATTGGTTTCCTTATGGACCAAAGGTAGGCAATTTCTATATCCGTTTTTTAGACAGTAAAAGCATTTTGACTGCCAAAATAGTTTCTTCTGGTGCTAAAATCACACAGAGGACAAATGTCAAAGTGATATTTTGTGATTTAAACAGAGAAATATTTTATATGTCTCTTCTGAATAATAGTAAAAGTGAAAATAATGCATCAATAAGATTCTGATTTTTTTTTGTCTAGGTGTCAATAGAGGAGGGAAACAATGGAGTAAAACAAATGTCTTAGTGCTGAGTGCTTAGTGATATCTGTTGCCACTAGGAAATTTTAATTAAAAAGTTAAATGCAAACTGTCTAGCTGAGGAGAACAATAATGAAGTGTTTTCTTACATAATTTAAAACTGGCATAGCTGTTTTCTTGGTCTAGGAACATGAGACAATAAGTCTAGGACTATGAGACAATGCAGTACTACAGATGAAGTTTTTCCATCTTTACCTGGGATTCCACAAGAATTTGATGAGGTTCAGCAAGAGATTAAGTGTAAAAAAAAAGTTCACTTGACCACAGCAAATTTTATATTATTAAGTTTTGCCTCTTAATCACAGTTCCAGGATTCCCCCCCCCTTTTTTTAACAGGTTCTCCAAGCTGAATTAAAAAAAAAAAAAAAAGTTTGGATTTTGAATATACATAGGGAAGTGCCCTCCAGATATTTTGGTTGATAGCTCATCTGAATGATCAAGCATGATGAATACGTAATCAGAAGCTAAGAGATTTTAAGATTTATACCCCTGGATTGACAGAAGGATTCAAAAGTTTCAGGATTAATTTAAAGGAGTCTACACTTTTAAGCCCATTTGTACATGTCATCTTGGGAATTGTTCAGCTTGGTTGCAAGGATCCACTGATTTTGTAGTGTGTTTGTTGAAGTTCTTTTTTTTAAATAATATTTTATTAATTTTCCAATTTTACATTTAAGTATTTAAAAAGCAAAGTGGTGACTGAGTTAATCAATAGTTCGATAACAAAATCTTTAGTACAAATCTCAAGTTGCAACATCAAATATTTCTTCACTGTCTCATATTCTAGCTAGTACAGTTCTTATTATATCAACTCAATAAAAACATTATTACATTTATTAATAAATTTTTAGCTTATACATATCTTAATTGCATTCAATCTTCATAAACAATCCATATCCTATTATTAATTTTTATCCAATTTTTAGTTTCTAATCAATATTCCAATTTAACCTTTGATATTTATAATTTTCAAACCTTAGGTAACCAAGATTTCCCTTGTCTCAATTCATAAGAAAATCTAATATCCAAAATACATATTTTATCTCTTTGAATATAATCTTGTTCTATTTCCCACCATATTAAATCATCTACTTAATAATACAATATCCCCTTTAATAAATCAAAACCATTATATATATTACCTAGGTTAATCAATAAATCAAACATATTCAAAATAATTTTCTTTTTCCTTTTAGGTCTAATTTTTAAATATTAAACAGATAAAGTCCTTATTTTCAACTAATTTCCAAGTATTTTGAATCTAATGACCAGAATTCCCCTTATCTCAACTTTTCCCTTTAACCCTCTAATTAATAATATGAAATCCCCTCTAATAAGTCAAAACCCCAATTTTCTTCAACTTTATTCTGGCTTTCTTCCTTTGCCAACTGGCTTCCATATCAGTGCTTTTAAATCGTCAAATAGATCTCCCTCTATTATTATATATGTTATTTGAAATAAAGGAGACCATTTAATTGCCATTTTTTGGAAGGACTAGCCCATTTGTATTTGTTAAGTTGTCTCCCTGTTATTCCAGTTCCCCATGCTTGTCCTGATATGTTTGTCTTCCATTCAATCTGTTCTTCTTTCTCGAATTTCTTCTGATTTATATAGAAAGTCATTTCCATTTTCAGTGTTGTCACTTCCTTTTCTGGATTTTCCATCAGCTGTATTTGTTGGTCAATTGAGTCCTCTGCCTTAATATTTGATTGTCCCACTTCTTCTGTTATCTTCTGCATTGTT
Source organism: Azemiops feae (assembly GCA_023970755.1). Lineage (NCBI taxonomy): Eukaryota > Metazoa > Chordata > Lepidosauria > Squamata > Viperidae > Azemiops > Azemiops feae. The sequence continues at coordinate 281,347 of JALGBA010004085.1, forward strand.
GGTTCTTTAGTTGTAGTCAAAGTTTGGGTTTTTATATCTAAGCTGGCATCTTCATCTTTTATGTTAGGTCTTGTTTTATCACAAGCTGAAAGAATGGTTTCAAGTATTGCTTTCAACATGGAAAGAATCTTTTCCTAGTCTTCATCCATCTCATTCATGTGTTTATAAATAGTCTTTCTAATAGAAGTTATTTGTCAAGCAAGATTTTATAATTCAAGGTATTTCAACATCTCATATAGTGACCAATATTCCTCAAATAAAGAGATAGGAAAGCAGTTTCCCACATATAACTCTGAGAGTCAGTAAAGGTTTACATTCACAGTTCAAGTAGGCCAAGTATGCTGCCCAGCTGTTCTCTTACAGCTAAGTCTCTCACAGGTGGTGCCAAGGTCAGAAAAGTCTTATCTAAGGTCTGGGCTGAGCTAAGTCTCTTTTTAGGAAATAAGTTGTAGTACCAAACATCACCACAAGATGTCACCGATGCCATTTAAGATTTTTTAAGTCCAAAATTTTTATAATCCTTTTTCCAATTGTATTTCTTTTTTGTAGATAAAAACAAGAGTCTCCAATAAAAATAGAAAAAAAATTGGTCCCCAAGTTTCAGGAACATATAAATCCAATTAGATTGAAATTGTTCTTTTAATGCTTTAATTCCTCTGGGTAGTCAAACACTGCTATTCTTAGAGGGTGGGATAGAAATTCCCTTCTCTCTCTCCTCACAGGGGGAAAGATACTTCAGGCAGTTTTTACAGGAAGAGAAAGTACTGAGGGTAAAGAGAAGATCAGATCTCACCCAGTTTCATCCGCGTTGCTTTCGAAGTGCTTGGTAGTGAGTTTGACTTCGGCTGTCTGCAGCCTAGTGATGGGCCACATGACTATGGCCGGTATTTCCTCTGCCAGTTTGGAGGCTGCCCCGGATTGAGTGGAAGGGCTGCTGCCCTCCCACGATCAAGCGGGGGTCCCCTCCTTGCTCGTCACCCCTACAGGGCAACTTTCAACCCTTAACAGGGTCCCCCAGCAGAGTGAAAATGGACGTGGCAAATGAGCTCACCTTCCAGACGTCCACAGTGGCCGCGTCGGCAAACCAGAAGTCTGTTTGTTGAAGTTCTTATTGCATGATGTGAGAAAGAGTTTTATTGTTTCAGCTAGCTTATTTATAACAAAGCCTAATGGTTTGCTGAAAGAAATCACTTGGCTAATATCACCCAGGGGGCTTCCCTGCCCAAGGGAGATCTAAAACCTGGGTTCTCTCTCCTAGTCCAACACTTTAATTACTCTATCTGCACATGTTTAAGAAATAATGACACTTTCAGAAGAAAATCATATTGAAGAATAAAACTGAATATTATTACTGAATGTATCACACATTAGAATATGGATCAAAGCAATAGTATAAAGTTCAAAAACTCACATTAAAATAATGTTGGGAGCCTATTAAAATAATATTGGGAGCCTGAAAGATAATTAAAAATCATAATAAAGAAGCCCAGGACTTCTGCAAAATGAGGGCCCAATGGAGAGCTATCGAGAAACTAGTAGTGCAAACACTAATTTTTGCTGAAATTCCATAATTCATAAAATTATTTGCAGATATGCTTTGGAAGATTGGTAGAATATCTCAAGTACAAATAATATTACCATATATTTGTATTCTTAATATTTATACAATAGTATATGATGCATATGTTTCTTTTTGCAGTATTAAATTAATTTCTTTCACTTTCTAACATTTCAATATCATCTACACATTCATAAATACCATTGTATTGTATGTAATACTAGCTGAATAAGTCCAAGAAATGATAGCAAAAGCCATAATTGCAAGAAATAGCATAGGTAGTTCTGAAGTTACAACCACAGTTGATCCCAAAATTTTCATTGCTAATCAAGGCAGTTGTTAAGTGATTTTTGCCCCACTTTACAAACATTTTTGCCACAGTTGTTAAGTGAATCATAACTATAATAACAACTTTATTGTCACTTTGAATGTATACCAATCGGCATACATCAAAATGAAATTCCATTGTATACAGCTCTCAAAGGGTCACCACCTCCGATATACACTCCTTGTTCGTGGCCAGCTCAAGTTTCAGATCGCCAATTTTAGTCTCTAGGGAGCGAACAATGGCATACAAGACAGATGGAAACGGAACTCCATGTGGATTTCTGAATCATGTGGTATTTTTAAGCGAATATGACTTCCACCATTGACTTTTCTTTTCAGAAACTGGCTGGGAAATTTTCAAATGCTGATCACAGGATCACAGGACAGTGCAACTGTCATAAATACATGCCAGTTTCCAAGTACCAAAATTATGATCATGTGATGATGGGGTTGTTGCAATGATCATGTGTGAAAACTGGTCATAAGTCACTTTTTTCAGTGCTGTTGTAATTTCAAACAGTCATTAAAAGAATGGTTATAAGCCGATGACTACCTGTACAGAGTAATGGTATTGTACAGAGTCATTGAGATATTTATGGAACAGTTTATACAAGTTCCTGCACCAACAGAACTAAAGAATTAGATCTGACTCTTTTATTAGAATGAAAATAAAATGTCTTATTAACACATGGTGCTTTATGCTAGCAGAATGAAACTGTTAGACTCACAGTTGTTGATTCTGGTTTTTGTTACCTAAAGTAGCTCTGCGGACTGGCAGTGGTGGCAGAGTCTGGGGGGAGGAGATGATTCCATGCATGCAACCTAGGTCCACGCATGTGCAAATGGTGTTTCATACACTTACGCATCACTTCTGCAGCCTGGTTCCCAATGGGCTGCAGACTGGGGGCTAGGGACCCATGATCTATTCTAAAGGACAGAAATGTGTAGATATTTGGCTTTTGAATAATATGCTAGGAGCTTTTCTAAAATATTTAAAAAGGATCTAATTTTGGTTTAATATAATGTGATTTCTCCCAGTATAATTAAAACAGTTCCATTTCTGTCTTTCCAACTTTTAGAAAGGTTGCATAGGGCAACATATGGCTTTGTTCATCTCTGTTATTTATGTTTGTAAAATAAATTGTGTAACCAATTAAAGAGCCAATTAATTTTGGTCATTTTAAAATTGCAATTATTTTTAGACCTGAAGCTGCTTTCTTGGAATCTGCACGTTGCTCTGTTTTCCTTGCTCTGCAGAAGCTTGGTTATTTGGAAGTACATTCTGCGCTTTTATCAACTACGTTTGAGGTAAGAAAAGTTGTTTTAGTATAGAGTTATATATATTGATGTCCATATAGCACATTTATTTCATAAAAGTAACAGTATTCTGCTATTTTGGTATGATCTACATGTATTTATACATGGATTTATTTTATTTTACAAGCTTAGAAAAGAATAGTTATTCTGAAACAGATATTATAATTTAAGTAGAAAATGCATAAATATAATTTATGTCTACCAAATTACTCTTTGTAAAATAATTATTTAAAATATCATGTATTATCATTTATTTATTCATACTTCCAAAATTTGTAATTATGTTCACACATCTTAAATTAGCACAATTGTTGATTTAGATATTAAATATTAAATATTTGAGCTAAATCAGTACATAAATTGTTGGTTTCATATGCAGTTTTTTATATATTTATGCATACCATGTTCATTTTTTTTCTATAATTCTCCTCAGCATTGTATTTAGTATTTAT